>SKCR01039159.1:0-61511 GCA_019454045.1 Zanthoxylum bungeanum | reverse complement strand
TCTCTGCGATCTAAGATTAGATCAATGAAGATCATGCAACTTCGCCATCATATTATATGGATCCAATCCCTTGTTCTGACGACGTAATTGTTGAGTCATAGCAGCAAGCATTATAGATTGAGCAGTGAAGTTATCATCGCTATGAGTCTTCCAAAGCTCTAGCTCAACTATCTGATCAGATCTAGGCTTAGGCCCAAGAGGTCTCTCTATAGTGTAGAGTAACTTCTCGGATCCCATAATAATCCTGAGATTCATGTCCCAATCTTGAAAGATCGCGCCATTAAAAACATTATCGCCCATTGACCGGTGCGTAATCACACGCGTATAACGCAAGCGCACATATCGTTCAAGTAGTGTAAAAAGTATCGATCCCACGAGGACTTAATACCTAATCTAATAATTTTATGAGGTCAAATGATTACTAGTATCTAACAGGTTGATTGATTGATTTGAAATGGTGATGATTTTGAATTTAAAAACAAGTAAATAAAATTACGCGAAAGTAGGTTTAAGAAAATTCAATATTAGGAAACTATCTAGGAATGTGAATCTTCCAATATCATTTTAAAGATGAAGTGGTTATTTCATTTTTGTGTAATATATCGGTTTACTAACCTGGAACACTAAATTATGCGAAAGCCTCTGTCGATGGTTAGACGCAAATACCCAGTATAACCCAATTGAACCATATGACTATGTCAACCAAATTACCTGGATTCATTAAGTTTATGTTCCAATTATGGCTACCCCCGCCCGACAGGTATATGTCTATCATGTAAGGAAATCTATTAAAGGGTTATCTATCCTCAAGGAAGATCGTGGGCTATTAAGTCTAATGCTGAAACCTAAAATTCCTTTGACAAGTTTATTTTAGATTTACCAGATCAATCTTATTAGTGGCCAATTAACAAGACGCATTAAGCTTAAGACTTAATAAGTAAACCTTTAAATTACCCAAACTATAAAATAACCCCTTATAAACCGGTGATATTAGAATTCATCACAACCCCATATAACTAACTTAGTTACGACACATAACTAGGGCTAGTAAAAACTTAAATAAAATAAAAGACATAAAGTAAAATGCTGAAAAGTAAATTGCTGAAAAGTAAATGACGGAAAGTAAATGCTGAAATTAAATACTGAAAATTAAATGCTGAAAAGTAAATGCTGAAAAGTAAATTACTGAAAAGTAAATGCTGAAAAGTAAATTGCTGAAAAGTAAATTGCTGCTGAAAAGTAAATAAAGTAAAAGTACAATAAAAGAAAATGCTGAGGTAAAAGGATCCACTTTTATTACTTCTAATTTAGATATTTCCCTTAATTAATATATTAACTTTTCATGATAATTACCAACCAGCCATATAGGCGGTATCCAGATTAATCAAATTAATAATTAATTACCAACCGACCAATCAGGCGGTATCCAGTTTAGTCAGGTTAAAACTAATTTAAATAATTACCAACCGACTAATATGGCGGTATCCTCGTTAAGTTAGATTTTAACTAGTTTATATATTATAATTAAGGGAGATTAATCTAAATATTAGTAATAAAAGTTCTACATTTTACCCCAGCAAAGGGGAGTTACCTCCTCATTACTGAAAAGTAAAAATTGAAAATTAAAGAAAGAAAAGTATTGTGCATAAAAGTAAATTGCGGAAGGAAAAAACTGAAAAGTAAAGAAAAGAAAGTGCGAAAGCGGAAATTAATTACTGAAAGCTGTAAATAAACAAACAAGATACAATCTTCTTAGTATTCTTAAGGAATTCCTTAGAAGAAAGTATGAATTTACAAATGAATGGCTTGTTATTTATAGGCAAAATTTTGCCTCCATCAAATCATCCACCAAATCCATTATTAATTGCTCCACTAATTGCTCACAAAAATCCATTATTAATTGCTCCACTAATTTCTTATCATGTTTGGTGGTGATTTGATAATTTTTATTATTTATTTATTATTTATTTTTTGCTTTGAAAATGATTGAAAATGACTTTAATAATTACACACAACACACTTCTGGATGGTTCATCAATTTCGGGCGGGCATGAATTTTCAGAATTCGAAATTACTTTATCTTTAAAAATTGTAGATCTTTGAGTCTTCTTTAATCTGGAACTTGAATTAGCTCAATCCGATATCGGAGTAAAAAGTTATGCCCACAAAATTGGAATTTCTAAAACTGCACTTCGTTAAAACGCCCTTTCAAGTTTCCAATCTCCAAAATTAATATGTCAAGTCCAATGTTTGCCCTTATTTGACCCACATTTCATCCTAAATGATTTCATTGTGTCCCAATATTATTTTATCTGCAAAATAAACTAAAACACATCAAAACGTTCATCAAACCCGAGAAACTAAACAAAATATTAAGTAAAAGAGGCAGTAAATATTGATATATTTTCCGCTCATCACACCTCCAAACCTAACATTTTGCTAGTCCTTGAGAAAAAAAAACAAAATAAAATACAAGAAACAATTAAAATTAAACTAAGCCACTTTCGTAGGGATCACGGTTGCATTTAGCATATGCAACAAGCCTTTAAACCCCTAGGTGTCCCTAGTGGACGAGTTATAGTCTCGTGAGGGCTTACAGCAACGATACCCACAAACGTTCTTGAAAGTAAAAAGATAATAAAACTAATGCACACAAAAAAAAAAAGACAAGAGAAAAGAGAATAAATAAGTTAGTGACTAAATAAATGAAACATCTAATCCAAGTCAATAGTTTTTTTCTCATTCTAAATTACCAAATAAGTAAATTCTCCGATTATTTTACCATTCTCCATATACACAGTCGAAAAAATATTAATCAACTCATTTTTGCCCACAACAGTCACAAGTGCAGTTGATAAGAGAGTAATATTTTTTTCCTAAAGTTTTATCAGAATTCACATCTTTTTGCAGCAATGGAATAATTTTTTGATTTTTCTGATTTTTTTCTTTGATTTTTGATTTTTTTTATTTATATACAATATCTTTCATCTATGTAGCGAGTATTGGGTCGGTGGCTCCCAAACCAGTTGGCTTTATGGCACCAGGTGTTAAGACACCCCTACGGACTTAATTACTCAGACTTCAGATATATATATTTTTGCAACATCTTTGATCCATGTAGTGAGTTTGGGCCAGTGACTCCTAAACTAGTTGGTTTTAGGGCACTAGATGTTAAAACACCCATACGGACTTAATAGCTCGGATCTCAGATGTTTTTTTTTTATTCCAATGCTTTTCATAGATGCTTCCTCCAATTAAACTAGAGCACTGAATATTACAAACTTTTCAATTATAGCTCATGTCCGTATGTTACCATACATGTTGATAATACCTGCTAAGTAGGCATATGAAGATCCGTTTTAGTCAATTTTATGGAGAATTCACAAATTAAATAATTCAAAATGAAATAAACAAAAATTAAATTGTTCCGAATTAGGTTTGAGATACGTCTCAGGAGTGGAAACTCCTTACTCAGCTTATCTTACCAATTTCACATTTTTAGTCAAAATAAAAAACAAAAACGCAAAATATTTTTGTAAATTTTGAAAAAATTTCAATTTTTTTTTGTATTTTTCGAAAAATTTTGGACTAAAAATAAAAACAACACAACTAAAAACAAGATACTGATCAACTAATTCCCTCCCCAAAACCTAAATGAGACATTGTCCCCAATGTCTTAAACAGTAGAAGCAGAGTTTAGAAGATAGTACCTGATTAGCTGAAATTATACACGAAAAGTTAAAGGTTAAAATCCAGATTAATCCGACGCCTCTTACCACGATCGTCCTCGGACCAATTTATCTTTGAAAGGATAGGGTCAATTTGTGGTTCATAGGCTAAGATTTGGTCAATTAGATCCGGAGCAGTTCTGGCAGTAAAGAGGAGTTCTTTCATAGGTTTTGACACGAACCCATTTATCCGAGCATCATCAAGAAACACACAAAGAAAATCATAAAATCCTTCAACGTTGTACAGTCCAAGCGGTTTCTGGTGTATGTTCAGGTTCGCCCAAGATAACACTGTAAAAATTTCCTCCAATGTACCCAAGCCACCTGGAAAAGCAATAAAACCATCAGCATGGTTAATCATTTCTACCAATCGTTTCGACATACCTGGCACGATCAATTCCTCTCCGTTTGATGGTCCAATAAGATTTCCCTCCGCCAAAGGTTTTGGAATGATTCCCAAAACTTGACTGCCTCCCTCATGTATAGCTTTTGAAACAATCCCCATAAGTCCAAGATTGCCTCCGCCATATACTAAGTGCATATTCCTTACAGCTAAGACTCGACCCAATTCATGTGCTGCTTCTACGTATTGTGGCTTAACACCAACACTAGTACCGCAAAACACACAGATGTTTTCAACTCGTCTTCTTGAAGTGGCTTCCATGTTTTACTATGGATGTCTTCAAAAGTGCAATGATGAGTTGAATTTATAACACCTGAAAAGGGTGAGTAAAATAATAGCACTAATACCTGCCAAATGACAATTATTAGTTAAACAGTAAAATAAATCGTGATAGTCAAAAAGGTCTGGATCCTGTCGGAGAGAAAAAAAAAGAAAACAACAAAACAAATTACAATTATTAGGAAAATACAAAGAGATATAATATCTACAAATATTTACGGCTTAATTGACGTCTATGCGTCAAGGACAAGCTTCCCATCTAATTTTCTTATAAATTGGCAAACAGGGTCTTTTTGAGTCAGATTCCCAAGACTTAACTGTTGTCTTTCTTTTTGAAATTGTGTATGTAATTTGCGAATGGCTATATGAACATATCAACTGGGATGCGTCTCAAGAGTCGAAGATATATTATCTATAGACTCATTACTCAAGCCATCCCTAATGAATTTAATTTTATCTTCGCGATTATCAGACACCATTCCTAAAGAACGATAACGAGTATTGCAATTCCAGCATGCACATTTATAACAAACACCCATTTTCTTAGCTCTACGTTTCTTTGCATAGGTGCTTCTTCCAAATCCGGGCAAATAAGAATTACAGGAATCAGAATACTCACCTGCTAATCAGACCCGTGCTTCAATTACCCAACGAATATCATTAGGAACACCATGGATCGTTAGTAATCTCATCCGTTCCAAGCGAGCTTTGTAGACTTTCATCAGAGAGTTTTGAGGGAGAGAAGGAAATTACTTGTGAAGATTTGCAAGAACTTCTTCCATCCTGAAATGTCTTAATCTGCAAAAACTAAACACACAAAATTAAATCACACCAGATCATAATATATACACAAATTGCATGGGTTGCCTCCCTGCGAGCGTTAAGTTTAATGTCGACAGCTAGACGTGACTTCTCGAACGTTAGGCTGGATCTGAAAGTGTGACACTTTCTTTTTGTCGCTCAAATGATTCTCCATAGTAGTGCTTGACACGCTTTTTCTTAACCTTGAATGTTTTTTTGGAGTCAGGATCATGTATCTCAACGGCTCTATCTGGTAAAACTTTGGTGATCAGAAATGGACCTGACCACCGTGATTTTGGCTTCCATGGGAAGAATTTTACCCTTGATTTGTTTAACAGTACCTTCTGCCCTAGTTCCAGTTGTATGCGTACTAACTTCTCATCATGTCTTTTCCTTGCCTTTTCTTTGTACAATTTGGAATCCTCAAAAGGCTGATTGTGAAATTCCTCCAATTCGTTGAGCTGGTGGAACTTTTTCTCTTTGTTTCTTGTAGTGCAAAAATAGGCTTCTTCAGTATGCAGTGCGCTTTATCTTCAGGCTCCACAGGCAATTGACATGGTTTAAGTTTGTCAGCAGAACTTTGCATTGCATTGGAGGTCTGGATGGTACTATTTATCACATCAAGTCTGAAACATTCCTCCTTCTCGTCATTCGGGAAATTCATGGCTTTAAAAATATTGAATGTTACTTCTTGGTCCTGTACCCTCATGGTTAATTCTCCTTTCTATACATCAATAATGGTTCGACCTGTAGCCAAGAATGGTCTCCCGAGGACGATTGGCACATCTGCGTCTTCCTCCATATCAAGGACAATAAAATCTGCTGGGAAAATGAATTTGTCAACTTGACCAGCACATCCTTAACTACGCCTCTTGGAAATATGAGCGTTCTATCAGCAAGTTATAGAGAGACTGAAGTTGGCATTGTTTCTCCCTCCAATCTGTAATTTCCTGAAAATAGAAAAAGGCATCAAGTTAACACTCGCACCTAGATCACACAGAGCCTTACCGAAGTCATGTTCTCATATGGTGCAAGAAACTAAGGATGGCAACGGGCCGGGCTCGGGCCGGGCTTATCAAAGCCCGGCCCGGGCCCGTACTGTCATTGGGCCGGGCCGGGCAGGCCCGGTCGGGCTCGGGCCGGGTCCGGCCTGATTTTTTAATTATAAATAATATTATTTTAAGCCCGGATCCAATTTTTTTATTATAAAAAATTATAAATATAAAAAATTTATTATAAAATATATATATTTTTATGAATTAAAATATTTTTTTATTTATTTTTGCTTGGATCCCTTTTTTTATTATAAAAAATTATAAATATAAAAAATTTATTATAAAAATTTATATATTTTATAAATTAAAATATTTATTTATTTATTTTAAGCCCGGGCCGGGCGGGGCTCGGGCTTGGGCTTTTAGCTGAAGCCCGGCCCGGGCCCGTGTTAACCCGGGCCGGGCCAAAGCCCGCCCGGGCCCGGCTGGGCCGGGCTTCGGGCTTTTCTTCACCCCTACAAGAACAGTGAAACTGCCATGATCTTTCAACTTTGGAAGAAGTTTTCTCTGAATGATGGCGCCGCATTCTTCTTATAATGCTACTGTCTCATAATCTCCCAATCTCCACTTTCGTGAAAGAATGTCTTTCATGAATTTGGCATAGCTGGGCATTTGTTCCAACGCTTCTACAAATGGAATGTTGATATGCAGCTTTTTGAACACCTCCAAGAATCGAGCAAACTGCTTGTCCAGTTTATTCTTCTGAAGACGCTAAGAAAAAGGTGGAGGTGGAGTGATCTGTTCTTTTTACTTTGCTTCTTTTTCCTCCATCTGTTGCTTTGTTTATTTTGGAACTTCCTGAACGGTTGTTTTGGCTCCAACATCTTTGTTGATTTCAGTACCGTTTTTTAACATGATGGCATGACACTGCTCCTTCCCAATGTTCCTCGGATTTGGTTCAGTGTTGCTAGGAAGGTTACCTGACGGTTTGTAACTCTGAGCATTGGCCAGTTGTCCAATTTGATTCTCCAGTGCTTTAATAGAAGCAGATTGACTTTGAATTAATGCTGCTTGGGATTGAAACATAGCATCATATCTTGCTGCTTGAGAGTCGTGTTTTGCTTCTATCTTTTTCAAGCGGGTCAACACTTCTGTTATTCCTTATTCACTTGCCTACTCCTGGCCTTTGTTCTGTTGTTGGAATCCGGGTGGTGGGTTGTTCATTTTCCCTGAATTGTTGCTCCATGCGAAATTGGGATGATTCCTCCACCTTGGGTTGTAGGTATTGGAATATGGATTGTTCCTCTGTTTGTTGAAATTATTGACATAATTCACTATCTCTTTATATTGGTTTGGCTCTGGTGCTCCTCCATATGGTGAACTTGTGGATCCAGTATTAACTTGCATGCTGAGAGTTTCCAGATTTTTGCAAATCTGATCCAGCTTGGCATTTACTGCAGTGTTGGCTCCAATTTCATAAATTCCAGCAATTCGTTGTATCAAGCTCATTTCTGTTGGCCACAATGAGTTGTTGTTGGCCATTTCTTCAATTAAGTCACAGGCTTGATCTTCTCCTTTTTCCATTAAAGCTCCTCCAGCAGCAGCATCAATTGTGGTTCTCATTATTCCAGAAAGTCCATTGTATAAGGTTTGGACTTGTAGCCATTTTGCAATCTCATGGTGAGGACATTTCTGGAGTAAATCTTTGAATCTTTCCCAAGTTTCGCAAATGGATTCTGAATCTTGTTGCAAGAAGGATGTGATGTCATTCCTCAACTTTGCAGTTCTGGCTGGTGGAAAGTACTTTGCAAGGAATTTGGTGGCTAGAGTGTTCCAAGTTGTGATGAAACCTGCTGTAACGAATGTAGCCTAGCTTTAGCTCTGTCTTTCAGGGAATATGGAAAAACCCGCAGTCTCATTGCTTCTTCAGCTGCTCGGTTGTAATTGAAAGTACCGCAAACTTCCAGGAAGTTGCTGATGTGGGCATTAGGATCTTCAGTTGCTTTCCCCAAACTGCACTGACTGCTGAATCATCTGGATGCATGTTTGATGTCACCCGCATTTGCTGGTAAGGGAGGAAGTAAAATACAAGAAATGAGTCTGTCAACCACCAGAATGGTTCTATCTCGAATGAGAATTGGTGGTTGCAACGTTCAAAGATTCAGTTCCATGTTAATGATTGCTTCTTGGCCTTCTCGCATTTCCCTTCTCAACTGTCTGATAGTTCTTTCAATCTCTGGATCAAGTGGTCAAAGTTCAAAGCTTCTGGTTTGTCTCATGTAGTTTCTGAGAACCTGAAACACAAGAAAACAAAAATAATAAGTAAAAAGAAATTAGATACAAGTAACGTATCTAACCCCAAAACTAATAGTGAAAGATAAATAAGTCCACGGCAATGGCGCCAAAAACTTGACCGGTGCGTAATCACACGCGTATAACGCAAGCGCACATATCGTTCAAGTAGTATAGAAAGTATCGATCCCACGAGGACTTAATACCTAATCTAATAATTTTATGAGGTCAAATGATTACTAGTATCTAACAGGTTGATTGATTGATTTGAAATGGTGATGATTTGAATTTAAAAACAAGTAAATAAAATTGCGCGAAAGTAGGTTTAAGAAAATTCAATATTATGAAACGATCTAGGTGTGTGAATCTTCCAATATCATTTTAAAGATGAAGTGGTTATTTAATTTTGTGTAATATATAGGTTTACTAACCTGGAACACTAAATTATGCGAAAGCCTCTGTCGATGGTCACACGCAAATACCCAGTATAACCCAATTGAACCATATGACTATGCAACCAAATTATCTGGATTCATTAAGTTTATGTTCCAATTATGGCTCCCGCCCGACAGGTATATGTCTATCATGTAAGGAAATCTATTAAAGTGTTATCTATCCTCAAGGAAGATCGTGGGCTATTAAGTCTAATGCTGAAACCTAAAATTCCTTTGTCAAGTTTATTTTAGATTACAGATCAATCTTATTAGTGGGCAATTAACAAGACGCATTAAGCTTAAGACTTAATAAGTAAACCTTTAAATACCCAAACTATAAAATAACCCCTTATAAACCGATGATATTAGAATTCATCACAACCCCAGATAACTAACTTAGTTACGACACATAACTAGGGCTAGTAAAAACTTAAATAAAATAAAAGACATAAAGTAAAATGATGAAAGTAAATTGCTGAAAAGTAAATGACGGAAAGTAAATGCTGAAATTAAATACTGAAAATTAAATGCTGAAAAGTAAATGCTGAAAGTAAATTACTGAAAAGTAAATGCTGAAAGTAAATTGCTGAAAGTAAATTGCTGAAAAGTAAATAAAGTAAAAGTACAATAAAGAAAATGCTGCGGAGGTAAAAGGATCCACTTTTATTATCTTTATTTTAGATATCTCCTTAATATAATAAATTAACTTTGCATATAATTACCAACCAGCCATATAGGCGGTATCCAGATTAAGTCAAATTAATAATTAATACCAACGACGAATCAGGGGTATCAGTTTAGTCAGGTTAAAACCAATTTAAAAATTACCAACCTACAATATGGCGGTATCCTCGTTAGTCAGTGTAGGCATTGCATTTTTGCATGTGAAACCGATGATGAGTCTCAGTTGGAGGCACTACCTTTTTAGTTAAGGATATTGCGGGAAACGGTCGTCGGAAGGGAATCGGTATTTCGTTAGATCCTTATTCACTTGTTTAGCGTCAAGCTCACTTGTTGGACCTCCGTTTAGAGCACCTTTGGCCCAAAAAAAAACCCGCAAACCTTTTAACCTTGGCCCAAACCCTTGCCACCCACCTAAGCCCACTCACCAAACCACACAACACCTAGCCCACCAAGAGAGGCCCACACGCCCATAGCCCCTAAAATACACACAAATTAAATCAAATATTAATTAAATTAAATATTAACTAAATAAAATATTAATTAATTGATATACCAAATTAAATAAGACATAAAATATAGTCATACCTAATTAATAAATCACATATTGTAACTTCCTAATCCAAAATATTATATACTAAATTAAAGAAATATTATGCCTAATTAAAATCAATCCTAACCAATTAAAATATTGTATTATTCCTAAACCAAGCAAATCAAATATTCAACCTTCCTAATTCACCAAAATTTGTCCCCCCAATCAATCAAATCTTTCTTGTTTGACACCAAATCCAATTTTTCCTTGTGAGACAAGGGGAACCCTAACCCTTCTCTATATAAACAACCCCTAACCAAGACATGCATTCCCTTCAGAATACAAAACTCACACGCAAATCACAGCAAGAAATCATTGACATTACACGCAAATCATAAGAAAAATAGCAAACAATTCTCTTCATCTCCACCCTCACATTACCGAAAACAACAAGCCTTCAAACACTCCCTCATATTACCGAAAGACACAGCCTGATACAACAGCCATATAACCGAAATGCAGCAGCCAAAACACTCCATATACAGCAGCCAAATAATGCCAAAAATAGCAGCTACATCACCGAAATTTAGCCCTCCAAACAGCCCCCTAAAACACCCCAAACCAGTAGTAAAAACCGCACTGCAGTGAACACAAAAACTGCACTCTAAGCCTCCTTAAACAATCGAAAAAACACAGCCCTTAGACCCCCTAAAAAACGCAAAAACAGTAGCTTTGAAGACTGAAACAGTAAGCAGAAATACAGAGAAACAACAGCAAAACGGAGGTCAAACAGCAAGCAAAATAGCGAAACAGCGAGCTAAGACGCTAAGCCAGTGAAACGGAAAAGTGAGGAGCTTTAACCCTTCCGATCTCCGCGAAACGCAAGTCCGAAAGTCGGCAAAAAAGGTTAGACCTGAGGGTATTTTTTCACACTCGTTTTCAGTTTTATTTTTATTATTTATTGAGTATTGTTCGCATGATTATTATGTTAAAATGCATGTTGTGGCCCTTGAGTAGATAAATATGCATGTATTACGAAATATTGTATGTTGTGGCCTTGGAATAAAATGAAAGATGTGTCAACTCTCGCGGTATATCGGATGGAAACCCGGACATAAATTTCATAGCCGATTCCGAATGGACGGTAGTATGATCTGTACTCGGGATACAACTCCACGTACCGCTTGAGTAAACGGCACATTCTTTTGTTTTATGTTGCTTTGATTTATTTATTATTCGTCATTTAAATTCGCATGTTATTTGTTTATGTAATGATGTGATCGAGCGCATGGGCTTAGTAAGTTGGATTAAAGGTCCCCTATTCTGAGGGGAAAAAACCCTTTACCACGATGCTTCACCGCGCCGATTATGTATATTCGGTTGAATGTAAGATGTGTTCAATCGGGTATACGAAGTCCGATGTTATTGTCTTTATTTTTATATGCATGATGTGATCGAGCGCATGGGCTTAGTAAGTTGGATTAAAGGTCCCCTATTCTGAGGGGTTAAAATCCTTTACCACGATGCTTTGCCGCGCCGATTAATGTATATTTGTTGAATGTAAGATGTGTTCAATCGGGTATACGAAGTCCGATGTTATTGTCTTTATTTTTATTATATGATGTGATCGAGCGCATGGGCTTAGTAAGTTGGATTAAAGGTCCCCTATTCTGAGGGGTTAAAATCCTTTACCACGATGCTTTGCCGCGCCGATTAATGTATATTCGGTTGAATGTAAGATGTGTTCAATCGGGTATACGAAGTCCGATGTTATTGTCTTTATCTTTGTACGCATTGTAATGAAAAGCGCATGGGCTTATTGTGTTGGACTAAAAGGTTCTCCATTTAGGGAAAGAAAAGCCTAAAAGGCTACCTTTACCACGATATTTGCCGCGTCTTTCATCTATTGATTGCATCATCTATCCCTGTCTTGGCTCGATCTTTTATTATTGGTGTACCCATATTATCAGCCCTTGCACTTTCCTTTGTTCACGCACAAGAACCCTTCAGCCACGCCACTGCCTCATCCCGTATATACAGTCTCTCTCCACGTAAAACAAAACCCTCAATTCAACTAGCTTCACTCCACCGCCTCAGCATATTCCACAAAATCACCTGCCTTCACGTGAACTGCATGCCCCATGCACGTAACAACCACTGCCATAAGCCATCTCCCCCTTGCACCCATCACGCCTCACGCACCATAAGCCCTCGCCAATCTGCCCTCATCAATCAAACGCACCTACGACCGAATTGCACACACAGCCCACGTAACTGCCCACTCCACAACACGTCCCCTGGCCTTTAGCCACATAACCCAACCTTCACGCAAAAGCCACAAACACTCAAAACAGCAGCCCCCTTTGACGCATCAGGCACCTCTAAAACAGCCTCAAACTACATCACAATACCACCGAAAAAGACCCACGCATGTGTTCGTGTCAATTCTAGAGATCCTTTCTGCATCACATCACGACATGTCTACCTTAGCATATAGTTGTCCCTTTTTACCTTATGCATTTGTATTACCTCTTGAGTTATCTATTTCTACTATGCACTTAAGCGTCTTTCCTTAATATGCATGCTTGTATGAATGTTATTTGTGTGCGCTTCTGTGCCTACCAATGTGAAATTGTATGCCTTCCGCATGTCAATTTATCTTTATGCATGAATTCGGACGTAGATTGTATGCCAATAGGTTATATGCAAGTATGAAAATGTGTTATATGTAAACTTAGATATGAGTTTTGTACCTATGCATGTGAACTTAGGAGTAAATTATTCTTGGAAATATGTTGCTTAGGCTTGGTTGAATTATTGCACAAATCCTTTCATTACAAGTGACATAAGTAAGGGACCATTCCGAACCCAACGGTTTGAGGTCTTCCCTTGCGAGGGGTGAGTGCGGCCTTAAATCTCATTTTCCCGGGTCACACCGGGTGGCGACTCCATTATTCTCTGGTTTAGTCCCCCGCGGGCTACTCCGTACTCCCAACCGGGCCGCGAGCCCGGGACAGCATGTGTCGCCCAGTTTCTGTGTCCCACAGTCTGGCGACTCCACTGGGGATAGAGAATCGGCCCCGAAATAATGTCTTGTAATATTATGATTTGTGCTTTAATTGACCGTGTCTACCGTGGGTTAAATGGGTTTAATAAAGAGGCATTTTGAGGCTAGGTAATGGTTTGGTGTCTTCCTTCACTCACTACCTTTCTAGAAGGAAAAGCTGTGAAGGCACCTAAGATAATCATCTACTTGTAGCCTATTGTGACAGACTAATCTGGAGGACTCGTTTTTATTCCTGACACCAAGCGATAAGAGCCTAAGAGGCTTGGGTATTTAAGTGAGCCTCGCTCCACCCTCTCTGGGGAATCTACAATGGGAAGTCCATTTGACAGTCAGTCACACACCATAGCTCGTTGGCACGTACCTTAGTGTATAAAAAAGGGTGCGCTCACTTGGTCGCTCGAACCCTTGAGTGGGGAGACCTAGTTGTGGGCCATCCTTCGCCGGTGAGAGCCTTTGTCTACACTCTTGCGAACCCACACGTAGACCGGGGTTGTATGACCTATAGCAACTATTTCCTTGTGTTTGTGGGCATCCTCATTTGGATGCAGTTGGACTTCTTGTCAGAAATGCGAACTTGTTGGGCCATTTAAACTGGGACGAGTTCGTATCCTATGAAATTGGCCCAAAAGCTTCTGAAATGTCGATGGGCCACTCTATAGAAATTATTATTTTATGTTTGCATTACCTTTCTTTTATGCTTGTGTTTGGGAACATCGTCGTTTGGATCCATTTGGACCATTTTTCATGGGATGTGGGCTTGTTGGGCCATTTAAACTGGGACAAGAACGTATCTTATGACGATTGGGCCAAAGGCTTCTAAATATTGATGGGCCATTTTGTGCTTGTGTTCGGAACATTACCATTTGGATTTAGTTGGACTCCTTGCCATGAGATGTGAACTCGTTGGGCCATTTAAACTGGGACGAGTTCACTCCTATGACAGTTAGCCCAAAAGCTTCTAAAATAATGGGCCGATTTGTTTGAAAATTTTAATTGATTTAGTATGTTCTATATGTTACATGCATCTCATGCACCTCATACATACATACATCATGTTAACACCCTCTATGTCTCAAAAAGACATCATAGATACCGTTTGGGTTAGAGAAGGGACAAGACTCACTAAAAGAACAGTAACAAGCATGAGTGAATCCGATAACGAGGTATCCCGTATGGATCAGTTAGAGAACGGTCTCGCCAAGATCACTGAACAGTTGCAAGCTTTGACTACTGCTGTGGCTGGTATAGCCGGGTCTCGTGCTGGGGTAGTTCTGGGGATGTAAGGCAAGAGGAACCTCCGAACAGATTGGGGGATGATATCCCCACTTTTGATGATGATATGGCAGAGTATGCAGCAGGCAGAGTATCTGGGTCTCAGGCAGAGTTACAGAAGCTCCGGGATCAGGTTGAGTCAGTTACCCGCAAGATGAGGGTAAGAATGAGGATTTGCTGGATTATGACACGCTGACTTTCGAAAGAACAGTTGCCGGCACAGTTCAAGATGCCTGATATGGCTAAGTTTAACGGGAATGGGGATCCAAGGGTGCATCTCCGACAGTTTGTATCAGTCATGAGTTCATTGGCCTATCTCAGCGCCAAGTGCAGAAGATGTTTGGAATGTCGCTCGAGGGAGCTCCCGTGGTGTGGTACCACAGTTTGGAGAAGAAAGTGAAGGAAGATTGAGGGGAGCTGATGCCTGACTTCCTGAAGCAGTATGTCACTGACCTAGAGATCGATCTGTCACTCCGCGATCTAGAGAATGTTAAGCAAAATCACGGAGGAGAGTTTTAAGGAGTATGTGGACCGATGGAGAGGTCAGTTGTTGAAAATGGACTAGGCCCTCGGAGAAGGACCAAATTAAAATGATCATCAAGGGCACCAAGCCCTCCATCTATGGGAAGCTAAGGAGGATGACCTCCATGATTACTGATTTTCGGTAGTTGAGGAGAGAAACTGTCATGGATATTGAGGAAGAAGAGGCCGAGAATAGAAAATTCTATGGTCTGAACAGGAGGCGGCCATTGGGGGGACATCGGGAACAAAGCCCGTTTCTGCTGAGATTGCCGCTATCCGGCGGACCGGAGATTCTCCAACTTGGGAAGACCCTTGTCCAAAGTATGGAGAAGTTGAAGAGACAAGGACTTCTGACACCCCTAGAAGCCAAACCATTACCCAATCCCCCACCATCACATTATAACCTAAACCTTTACTGTTACTTTCACCAACAAAAGGGCCATGACACCGTTGACAATTGCCCCGACTCCGCCATGAAATCCAAGACCTGATAGACTCCAAGAAAATACCCGACCCAGAAACAGAACAGCCTGACACACACAGAAACCCCTTACCCAACTACCGTGCCGTACCGCCCCACCAACCTATAGATAAACTCTGGCCTACCCAGAAACCTTGTCCTCAAATCCTTTGACCCTCAAGCCTTTTGCCTGGGAATTGGGATGTATAACAGAAGATGAAACTGAGCATGGGAAGAAAATTTTGGCTTGACTTCTCCAGTAGTGATGAAGAAGAAGTGAGGGGTATGACACGCAGCGGGCGTTTCTACAATGATATGACTGATAAGGGTAAATGAGTGTTATCCGAGGGTAGGGAAGTGGCTGAGAATACAGAAAGTGCCGAGGGAGATGTAGTGCTACAGCAGTTGAGGAAAACCCGAGCACAAGTGAGTATATGGGACCTGTTGTGTGCATCTCAGGAGCACAGGCGGGCCATGGTTGAGGCCTTAAGCAAGATAGTGGTGACGGAAGATGCCAACCCCGCAATGTTTGTTGGGTCAGTGCAAAAGGAGACTTTGCAAACAATCACTTTTTCTGAGGAAGAACTCCCAGCTGAGGGGAGAAATCATAATAGACCTTTGTTTATCAGAGCTGAAGTGAGGGGTAAAAGAACCTCTTGTGTGATGGTGGATGACGGCTCATCCATTAATGTGTGCCCGTTGAAGATTTTGGCAAAGCTGGGTATGAAAGCAACGGATTTGGACCCCTCCAGTATGACCATCAAAGCTTATGATGACAGTAAGCGAGGAGTTGAGGGTACATTTGTAGCAGTGGTCAAGGTTGGTCCTATTGAGGACGAAGTTGAGTTTACAGTGCTGGACATCCCAGCCACTTTTTGCCTTGTTGTTAGGAAGGCCTTGGTTTCACAAACTTGGGGGCGTGCCTTCCACTTTGCATCAGATGATTAAGTTCCCATATGAGGGAGAGATTGTTACCCATCCGAGCTGAAATAGATAATGTTGTGGCTGCCTTGGATATAAACCTTTCACGAGGTTTCAGGTGTCAGCAACTTTTGAGGAATGGGTGGATCCTAGGGTGGCTAGGATCATGAAAAAAATGAAGTTTGAGCCGGGTGAAGGTTCAAAATTGCCAGATTTCAGAGGACAGACTACTCGGAAGGGTTTGGGATACACATTGATGAAGAAAAGCCGAGGTTAAAAGAAGGGTCTGAAACTGATGGAATTTTGTGAAGGCTTCGGGATACCAAGGGGAGCCTGAACCGATAGAAGTTAATGGGATTGTGGTGCCTGGATTTGAGATCTTCCAGGATTGTGGGTGAGCTGAGACTAACTAAAGAGCTGTGGAAGCAGAGAATTGGGAAGAAGAATGATGATGAAGTTGGAGAGCCTGACTCTGGGAGAGGACAAAAAGCCTGAGGAAAACCTGGTTTGGAGGAAGAAGTGTCTATAGATGATGAAGACATTTACCTTCCTGATTTATTGAATGTACTTCCGCATTATCCAATAATAAAGACATTCTTTTGCTTACTTGCCTGAGTCATTTCCATTTACTTGCCGCACATCAAGTATATTTGATATCAGTTCGCAAGACTACTGCATTTAACTTGGGTACACTTGAGAACCCCAAGGAAATTCTTATTGCAAGTGAAGTTACTTCCGAAGAGAGGGAGAAATTAGAAGAAGTATTGGGCAGATATGCCAAGGTGTTTGCTTGGTCCTATGAGGACATGCCTGGGGTAGACAGAAACATTGCCCAGCACACAATACCAACTTATCCGAATATGAGGCCAGTAAAACAGAAACTCCGACGGATGAGACCAGAATGGGCTGAGAAAGTCAGAGAGGAAGTTAAGAAACAGATAGATGTGGGGTTCCTGGAAGTAGTAAAGTATCCTGAGTGGTTGGCTAATATAGTGCCAGTGCCAAAGAAAGACGGGAAGGTCAGAATGTGTGTGGACTACAGAGATCTCAACAAGGCTTGCCCGAAAGATGATTTTCCTTTACCGCACATAACGTACTGGTTGATAGTGCGGTTTATGCTATGTATTCATTTGCAGACGGGTTTTCAGGTTACAATCAGGTTCTTATGGCTGAGGAAGATAAACACAAGACTGCATTTGTTACCGAGTGGGGTACTTATGTTACAAGGTAATGCCGTTTGGGCTCAAGAATACGGGAGCTACTTATCAGCGGATGGCCCTACACTATTCCACGACTTGATGCACAAGAGATTGAAGTGTATGTAGATGACATGATGGTGAAATCAGAGACAAGAGTTGGGCATATTGAAGCACTGGAAAGGTTCCTTCAGAGAGTTGACAAATACACCTGCGGCTAAATCCCAAGAAATGTGTGTTTGGGGTAACATCTGGAAAATTACTGGGACATACAGTGGGAATGGGAGAAGAATAGAGGTAGACTCTGAAAAGGTCAAAGCAATCACAGAAATGCCAGCACCGAAGACTGGAAGGAAGTCAGAGCATTCTGAGGAAGATTCAGTATATCAGTCGGTTCATCGCCAAGTTGACATCAGTGTGTGCCTTATCTTCAAACTATTGAGGAAAGATCAACCGGTTAAAGTGGAATGAGCAGTGTCAAGCAGCCTTCGACAAGATCCAGAGTACTTGGTAAAGCCTCCTGTATTGAAAACCTCCGAGACCGGGCAGACCTTTGATATTGTACCTGGCCATAGAATCAGAAGCACTGGGGGCAATGATGGTACAGGCAGATGAGACAGGGGGGTAGAGCAGCAGTTTACTATCTGAGTAAGAAGATGCTCCCATATGAGGCTCGATATCAGAAGTAGAGAAGATCTGTCTTGTAGTGGTATGGGCTTCCAGAAAAATGCGGCATTACTTCCAGTCTTACAAGATCCAGGTAGTGGCAAAGGAGAATCCTCTGAAATATCTGCATTCAGTGCCTTCGCTAGTGGGGAAATTGGGCAGATTGTTAGTATTGCTGACAGAGTTTGACATTGAGTATCTCACCACCAAAGTGGTCAAAGGGCGAGCAGTAGCAGAGTTTCTGGCATTGCAACCTGTTGAAGGGGATCAATATAAGTTTGAATTTCCCGATGAAGAGATCCAAGCAATAACAGTTCAGAAATGGAAAATGTATTTTGACGGAGCAGTGAATTACAAGGGAGCCGAAATTGGGATTGTGATAGTGACCCCCGAAGGAGAGACCTTGCCTTTGGCCAAAACGTTGACATTCAGAGTAACCAACAACATGGCCGAGTATGAAGCATGTGATTTTGGTTTGACTGCATTGATAGCCTTGAAGGCCGAGAGTGTGGAAGTCTACGGAGATTCTATGTTGGTAGTCCAGCAGATGCGAGGAGAATGGAGTTGAAAGAAGAACGGTTGAAACCTTACCTTTTCACACCTCAAAAGTTGGCACATGTTATCCCCGATTGTAAGTTTCAGCACTTACCGAGAGAAGAGAATCAGATGGCAGATGCATTGGCTACACTTGCAGCAACTTGGGAAAATCCAGAAAAGTTAGTGATGAGACCGTTGATACTGACAACAGCAAGCAGACCTGTTTATGAGATAGAAAGAGTTCTGGAAGTAGAGGTCGACGACGGTAAACCTTGGTATCATGACATTCAGAGGTATCTGGAACATGGGGAACTCCCGGAAGGGGCAGGCAGAAAAGACAGAGTAGCCATTCAAAAGTTAGCTTCCCAGTATGTGATTTTGAAAGGGGAACTGTACAAGAGGCAAGAAAATGGTATTCAGCTGAAGTGTTTGAGAAAAGAAGAAGCTCAGCATGTAATGGAAGAAATACATGCGGGGGTATGTGGTCCGCACATGAACGGGTTGAATCTGTCCCGCAAGATAGTGAGACAAGGTTTTTATTGGTCAACCATGGAAACAGACTGCGCGAAGATGGTAAAGCACTGTCATGACTGTCAAGCACACGGTAATTTGAATCACTTTCCGTACACAGAGTTGCACGGGTTGTCAGAGCCATTACCTTTCTCAGCATGGGGAATTGATATGATTGGAGAAATTCGACCGAATGCATCGAATGTGCATCACTTCATAGTAGTGGCAGTAGATTACTTCTCGAAGTGGGTGGAAGCCGAATCATTCCGCAATATTACAGCAAAACAGATGGCAAAGTTTATAGCTCGGAACCTCATTTGTCGATATGGCATGCCGCATCATGTAGTGACACAACGGAGTTCAGTTTCAAGGAGAGACGAAGGCAATGTTACAGAAATACGGGATAGGCCACCACAGTCATCATCGTACAGACCGCAGGCAAATGGCGCAGTTGAGGCAACCAACAAGACTATAAAGACAATTTTAGCCAAGATGACAGAGAACTGCAGAGATTGGGCCGGGAAACTACCATATGCTTTGTGGGGGTACAGAACATCAGTAAGAACAGCAATAGAGGCCACACCTTACTCTTTGATATATGGAATGGAAGCAATATTGCCAGTAGAAGTGGAAATACAGTCTATGAGGGTATTAGTAGAGGCATAATTACCGGAACAAGAGTGGGCCGCACAGAGGTTTGATCAGTTAGCACTATTGAATGAGAAAGAACGAAGTCTTTGTATTACATGCAGTTGTATCAGAAGAGACTAGCCCAAGCATTCAACAAGAAAGTACGCCCCACCAAGATCAGAAAGGGTGATTTGGTACTTAAGCAATCAAGGCCGTCGATGACAGATCCAAGAGGAAAGTTCAGACCTAACTAGGAAGGACCTTACATAGTGCAGAAGGTAATGGGAAATAGAGCAGTGAAGCTATCAGACTTGGAAGGGAACGAGTTCACCGAGCCGATCAACGTAGACAGATTGAAGCAGTGCTTTACCTGAGGGAGAGAAGACCGAGCAGTCACCAAGGAAATTGGTAGAAGACCTAACCCAACGGGATAAGAAAATCATTCATGCATACACGTAACATTGCATTCTCTTCGTGTTTGTTTTTTGTTTTGTGTTTGCAGGTTCGAAGAAAAGAGAAAGCAGCATAAATGAACCAAACAGTGTCAGCGCAGTTTTAGTTTTGGGGATGAGTCCCAGGGGGCGAGGCCCACATCAACAGTTTTTGGGATAAGTCCCAGGGGGCGAGGCTCATTCAGCTTGGGGGCGAGGCCCATGTCAGCTTGGGGACGAGACCCATATCAGCTTGAGGGCGGGGCCTACATCGTCAACAGTTTTTAGGATAAGTCCCAGGGGACGAGGCCCATATCAGTTTGGGGGCAAGGCCCATGTTATCTTGGGGGCGAGGCCCATATCAGCTTGAGGGTGAGGCCCACATCGTTAGCAGTTTTAGGATGCGTCCCAAGGTCGAGGTACCCCTATTGTCAGTTGCAGTTCCGGGATGCATCCCAGGGTCGAGGGCCCACTGCATCATCAGTTGTAGTTCCGAGATGTGTCCCAGGGTCGAGGGCCCACTACATCATTTGTTCTAGGGCGAGGCCCTCATTTCCAGCGGTATCGGGATGCGTCCCAGGGTCGAGGTGCCCCCGTTTTCGGTTGCAGTTATTGGGATGCGTCCCAGGATCGAGGTCTACTGCAGCACCAACTCAGCTTGACGCAGCAGACGAGCCAAGTAAGTGAAAATGCATTGCATAACTTTGATAGGATTGTTCAAAGTCACACACTGCACAAGTCCCATCAAAGTGGGGGCGACTGTAGGCATTGCATTTTTGCATGTGAAACCCGATGATGAGTCTCAGTTGGAGGCACTACTTTTTTAGTTAAGGATATTGTGGGAAACGGTCGTCGGAAGGGAATCGGTATTTCGTTAGATCCTTATTCACTTGTTTAGCGTCAAGCTCACTTGTTGGACCTCCGTTTAGAGCACATTTTGCCCAAAAAAAAACCCGCAAACCTTTTAACCTTGGCCCAAAACCCTTGCTACCCACCTAAGCCCACTCACCAAACCAACACAACACCTAGCCCACCAAGAGAGGCCCACACGCCCATAGCCCCTAAAATACACACAAATTAAATCAAATATTAATTAAATTAAATATTAACTAAATAAAATATTAATTAATTGATATACCAAATTAAATAAGACATAAAATATAGTCATACCTAATTAAGATAAATCACATATTGTAACTTCCTAATCCAAAATATTATATACTAAATTAAAGAAATATTATGCCTAATTAAAATCAATCCTAACCAATTAAAATATTGTATCCTAAACCAAGCAAATCAAATATTCAACCTTCATAATTCACCAAAATTTGTCCCCCCAATCAATCAAATCCTTTCCTTGTTTGACACCAAATCAAATCTTTTCCTTGTGAGACAAGGGGAAACCCTAACCCTTCTCTATATAAACAACCCATAACCAAGACATGCATTCCCTTCACAATACAGAACTCACACGCAAATCATAGCATGAAATCTTGACATTACACGCAAATCATAAGAAAAATAGCAAACAATTCTCTTCATCTCCACCCTCACATTACCGAAAACAACAAGCCTTCAAACACTCCCTCACATTACCGAAAGACACAGCCTGATATAGCAGCCATATAATCGAAATACAGTAGCCAAAACACTCCATATACAACATCCAAATAACGCCAAAAATAGCAGCTACATCACCGAAATTTAGCCCTCCAAACAGCCCCCTAAAACACCCTAAACCAATAGTAAAAACCGCACTGCAGTGAACACAAAAACTGCACTCTAAGCCTCATTAAACAATCGAAAAACACAGCCCTTAGACCCCCTAAAAAACGTAAAAATAGTAGCTTTAAGACCTGAAACAGTAAGCAGAAATACAGAGAAAACAACAGCAAAACGGAGGTCAAAGAGCAAGCAAAACAGCGAAACATCGAGCTAAGACGCTAAGCCAGTGAAACGGAAAAGTGGGGAGCTTTAACCCTTCCGATCTCCGCGAAACGCAAGTCCGAAAGTCGGCAAAAAAGGTTAGACCGAGGGTATTTTTTCACACTCGTTTTCAGTTTTATTTTTATTATTATTGAGTATTGTTCGCATGATTATTATGATAAAATGCATGTTGTGGCCCTTGAGTAGATAAATATGCATGTATTACGAAATATTGTATGCTGTGGCCTTGGAATAAAATGAAAGATGTTTCAACTCTCGTGGTATATCGGATGGAAACCCGGACATAAATTTCATAGCCGATTCCGAATAGACGGTAGTATGATCTGTACTCAGGATACAACTCCACATACCGCTTGAGTAAACGAAACATTCTTTTGTTTTATGTTGCTTTGATTTATTTATTATTTTTCATTTAAATTCCGCATGTTATTTATTTATGTAATGATGTGATCGAGCGCATGGGCTTAGTAAGTTGGATTAAAGGTCCCCTATTTTGAGGGGTTAAAACCCTTTACCACGATGCTTCGCCGCGCCGATTAATGTATATTCGGTTGAATGTAAGATGTGTTCAATCGGGTATACGAAGTCCGATGTTATTGTCTTTATTTTTATATGCATGATGTGATCGAGCGCATGGGCTTAGTAAGTTGGATTAAAGGTCCTATATTCTGAGGGGTTAAAATCCTTTACCACGATGCTTTGCCGCGCCGATTAATGTATATTCGGTTGAATGTAAGATGTGTTTAATCGGGTATACGAAGTCCGATGTTATTGTCTTTATTTTTATATTAATGATGTGATCGAGTGCATGGGCTTAGTAAGTTGGATTAAAGGTCCCCTATTCTGAGGGGTTAAAATCCTTTACCACGCCGATTAATTTCTATAACCCAACCTTCACGCAAAAGCCACAAACACTCAAAACAGCAGCCCCCTTTGACGCATCAGACACCTCTAAAACAGTCTCAAACTACATCACAATACCACCGAAAAAGACCCACACATGTGTTCGTGTCAATTCTAGAGATCCTTTCTGCATCATATCACGACATGTCTACCTTAGCATATAGTTGTCCATTTTTACCTTATGCATTTGTATTACCTCTTGAGTTATCTATTTCTACTATGCACTTAAGTGTCTTTCCTTAATATGCATGCTTGTATGAATGTTATTTGTGTGCGCTTCTGTGCCTACCAATGTGAAAGTGTATGCCTTCAGCATGTCAATTTATCATTATGCATGAATTCGGACGTAGATTGTATGCCAATAGGTTATATGCAAGTATGAAAATGTGTTATATGTAAACTTAGATATGAGTTTTGTACCTATGCATGTGAACTTAGGAGTAAATTATTCCTGGAAATATGTTTCTTAGGCTTGGTTGAATTATTGCACAAATCCTCTCATTACAAGTGACATAAGTAAGGGACCATTCTGAACCCAACGGTTTGAGGTCTTCCCTCGCGAGGGGTGAGTGCGGCCTTAAATCTCATTTTCCCGGGTCACACCGGGTGGCGACTCCATTATTCTCCGGTTTAGTCCCCCGCGGGCTACTCCGTACTCCCAACCGGGCCGCGAGCCCGGGACAGCATGCGTCGCCCAGTTTATGTGTCCCACAGTCAGGTTTTAACTAGTTTATATATTATGATTAAGGGAGATTAATCTAAATATTAGTAATAAAAGTTTTACCTTTTACCCCAGCAAATGGGAGTTACCTCCTCATTACTGAAAAGTAAAAACTAAAAATTAAAGAAAGAAAATACTGTGCGTAAAAGTAAATTGCGGAAAGTAAAAACTGAAAAGTAAAGAAAAGAAAGTGCGAAAGCGGAAATTAATTACTGAAAGCTGTAAATAAACAAACAAGATACAATCTTCTTAGTATTCTTAAGGAATTCCTTAGAAGAAAGTATGAATTTACAAATGAAATGGCTTGGTATTTATAGGCAAAATTTTGCCTCCATCAAATTGCTCCACCAAATCCATTATTAATTGCTCCACTAATTTCTTATCATGTTTGGTGGTGATTTGATAATTTTTATTATTTATTTATTAATTTATTTTTTGCTTTGAAAATGATTGAAAATGACTTTAATAATTACACACAACACACTTCTGGATGGTTCATCAATTTCGGGCATGAAATCTTCAGAATTCGAAATTATTTTGTCCTTCAAAATTGTAGATCTTTGAGTCTTCTTTAATCTGGAACTTAAATTAGCTCAATCTGATATCGGAGTAAAACATTATGCCCAAAATACGACAGATACACAAAACTGGAATTTCTAAAACTCCACTTCGTTAAAACGCCCTTTCAAGTTTCTAATCTACAAAATTAATATGTCAAGTCCAATTTTTGCCCTTATTTGACCCACATTTCGTCCTAAATGATTTCATTGTGTCCTAATATATTTTATCTGCAAAATAAACTAAAACACATCAAAACGTTCATCAAACCCGAGAAACTAAACAAAATATTAAGTAAAAGGGGCGGTAAATATTGTTATATTTTCCGCTCATCACCCATGATAATATCTCTAATGCTCAGCTTTCCTGTCATCTTAATTGCAATAGTCAAACTATTCAATTAACGATGTATGGGTACAGTCCAACTATTACAAGAAAAATAATAAAATATTAGTCCAACTAATAAATATATATTATGACGAAATAATTTGAAAGTGCGTAAGGCCTAGTATTTGAACGAAATTGCAAATACAATACTGGCCCCCCACTATTTTCGGCGAGCCTCTAACCCTCTGTTGAGTACTCGGAAACCCAGTTTCCTAGTGGGCTAGGATCCCGTTAAATAACACACAACCTTGACTTTGGCCAACAAGTTGTATGATATTTAACTAGGTAGATCTCTAAGATCAATTAGATCTCATCCAATTCCTAGATCCGGTAGGTGGACCTCCAAGTCTGAAACATATATACAAATATATGCCAATATATCCAATATATTTTCCTAACCTTTTCCTCTGAATCAACTAAGCCTTGGCTTTGGCTCAACAAGCTTAATGATTCCAGTTAAGCGGGACACATTGACCTTGGAAAGCTTGTAATTGATGTCGATGGACAAGAAGTGATCTTGACTTTGGCCAATAAATCACAACTTGGACAAGACATACGATATGGAACAAAGCCTTCATGATTTAAACACATCCGCGATGGACAAAGGTCTTGACTTTGGTCAACAAACCAGTGTTAATCTTGGATCTTGAGAATGAATCATTCAATGGAAGGAAAATGCTTAATATTTGTTGAGGGTTTTTCGCGTAATTGGCAACCAATTAATTATCTTTGTTAGGTCTCATCATACACCCTTAAGCATGCATTCTAAAAGCATAATAAGGCGCGGTAAATAAATTAATAATAATATGCGGATGGATATCTCACAAATTGTTCCTAAAACAAATCATTCACTTTCCTCTCACCGGCTAGCACTATTCTAACTTCTACCCAATTACATAATACAATTAAAGAAACCTCATTAATATTGAGGGGAATTAGGTAAGAAGAGAATTACAAAGAATCAAGAGATAAGGCTGGAGGTCCAATTTAATAAATTCTAAATTTACAATAATTTCCAAAATTGCCCTTTCCCTTCTAATATCCATCTGATATACATTATTCATACAACACATCCAGGTATTCACAGAAAACATGTTATTCAATCAACCTAATCCAATTAATTAATCTTTGAATAAAGTGATCATCCAATGTTCAAACAACGATTTGATTTGCGCGAGTCCAACTCGTTTAAGAATAAGTACTCAAAGTACGAATTCTTGAATTATATCGAACTACAATTTAAATCTAATTTAATTTGTATTCAATACTAATTCTATATTTAATTCCAAATTAAATAATTACATTTTTAATGCGCCTTTTCGAATTAGATTCTAAATCTAATCTTAATGGGTCTCAAAGCCCAATTAACATCCAATGTCAATTTAATTAAAGTCCAATGGGCTTTCAATTAATTTCTTAAGGCATGGGCTTTGGTCAATATGGGTCAAACCCAAATACCAAGGCCCAATAAAGTAATCACCCATTTGCCAAGAAATCAATTTTGGCCCATTAGGCCCAATTAAATTTTTAAATGCCCATATATTATATTTGGACTTATTGGAATGGTTTATGCCCAATTTGGATCCAATTCAATTGTCCTAAACCAACTTGGCCCAAACCAACCCATTAGGCCCAAATACAACAATTTTTAGCCCAATTCCAAATTAAGCCAAATTAATTAAATTCTAATATTCCAAATTTCATAATTTAATTAATTAAATTGTATTGCACTAATTAATTATCTAAATTAACATTTCCAAAATATCAATTTAATTAATTAATCATGCATTAGTATTTTCAACACATGTCCAACATTATTAAAACAAAATCAACTCATTATCATGCTATGTTTGTCACGACAATTGTGGAATTTTATATCCGATTTCGATTTCAATCCGATTAAATCACAAATCAATATATCCCAAGTCTTTAAACACATCCAATGGTCTTAAAATAAAAAATCACCATGACTTTAGGGCACTATAGTATTCGGCCAAGCCAAAGATTTTGGGCAAAATTAATCCAATTAATTTTTCATAAAATTGATCATGCATAACTCTAAGTTATCAACATACAAGCATACTCAAACAAACAATTTGATTAAAACATGCTCAAATCAAAAATACCCAAATCATAATTATAAACCCTAAATTAAATTTCATGCTCAATAAGGCTTTGATACCATTGTTGGGTTTCTAAGGTCATCCCAAGATCATATAAAGCATGAAATAATGTGAATACTAAAAGTAAGAATGGCGGAAACATACTTACAATGAACGGATGGATGGTTGTGTTGATAAAGAAAATTTTACTTCCTTTGAAAGTCTCCAAGCTTTCCTTTTGAAGTTGTGATGTCCAAGCTCCAAGCTTTGAGATGGATTCCAAGCTCTTGGGAATGGTTTCCCTATCACCTTGTATGATTCCTTTAAGTGCTAGCTTTGGAAATTTTTGCAACAAAAATTTCCCTTTTGTTCTTGCAAGTTTCGGCCAAAGAGAGAAAATGGGGAGAGAGAGAGCTTTTGATATTTTGTGTTTTGTTTTCTAAAAGCCTAATACAAAAGTCTCACCAATTTTTGGTATATGATTTTCCAAAAAGCAAAACAAAGTTTGGAGGGAAAATTACATTAATTGCTCCCAACTACTCCCATCACCAATAGTGACTAGATGTCAATCACTCAAAGTTGACAAGACTTCCATCACTGAAGTGACATGCGATATGACTTGTGGGCCCCACTTTAATTCAAAATCCAAGTGGGCCCGCAAACACATCACGGGCTCGGGTTCGTTAATTCCGAATTAACGAATTTTCCATTGCGACGTAATTAAATCAAATTTAATTAAATAATTATGCTTATCAAAATTACTATTCCCGTCGCTCGCGAATTAATTCTAAATTAATTCATTCGCCCGAATTAAAATCCAATTTTAATTCCGCGTCGAAATCTAATTTCATTTAATATATCAAATTTATTATTTGATCGATTAATTCCAAATTAATCATTCTCTCTCTTCTAATAGAATTTTATCCCAGATAAATTCTCGCCGTAATTAATCCCAGATTAATTATGTTCGAGTCATACGTCATCGGTGAATCTTCGGGAAGTGACCCATGAGATCCCTTGATATGTTGGCAGTAAATCCAGTCGTCAGACTATCCAAACACGTGCGTACCTCATACCACGTTCTAACCGATTTACGAGACATGGTTGGCTTCTAGCAAAGCGCCGTGCCTACCCAATTCTCCAGAAATATTCTTAAAGGAATAAATAATCTTTGTCAGGCGTAGTATACGTAGTATTGCGTATTGCGATCTAGTATCAGATGTCACAAGCAAGGCTTGGGGCTGGAATAGTGTCTGCCCCGTACGAAGCATATATCGGATCACAAGCAACTAGTCTCTTTAATTGGATAATCATGACCTTGTCATATTATCCCGATGGTTGCAACACATTAGAGTACCAGTTTTGTATCCCTGCGTGATCATCATCTCCATATGACTGAAGTGATACTTCCGTCTTGACATCACACCCAATACACTACGATTCTCAATAAACCCAGAAGAGGCGTACACAAAACCTGTTAAAGTCCCGGACGACCAAAACCAAAGTGTATTGATTGTCGCAAGTACTAGCGATGCAAGTCTCAGGTTAAGACCAAATACACCTACCCTGATTCTGATTCCCATAGACACATAGTCATACTACCAATGGGATTCCGATGGGTCTATCCAGAGTGAAGTTGTTTCCGTACCATCGGTAAACACAACCTCCTATCATACTTGCATAAGTATCCAATACTTAAATATATGAGAACTATGATGTTACGCTTCCATAACACGCACAAGTGCAAAACCAGTCTATTCCGCTTTATCGATGTCCAGTCTCGATAATACTACGACTAGGGATATTTAATGATTAAACCTTTATGGATTGATATTGTCTCATATCTTATAATCTGGAACTAATCATAAGGACTTTTATCATTTATATATTTAAGTAATCAAATTACAAAAAATATAAAATGCAATTTCCATTGTCACATATTTAATTTGTACAAAAACCACAATGTCTTTTACAAATAGTGACGCTATGGGTCATAATTGTCCAACATTGGATGAGATCCAATTGATCTTAGAGATCTACCTAGTTAAGTTTATACAATTTTTTGGCTAAAGTCAAGGTTGTGTGTTATTTAACGGGATCCTAGCCCACTAGGAAACTAGGTTTCCCGAATACTCCACAGAGGGTTAAAGGCTCACCGAAAAATAGTGGGAGGCAAGTATTAAATTTGTAATTTCGTTTCGATACTTGCCAATACGCGCTCATTTCATTTTTCGTCAGTAATTATTTTTTTTATATATTAGTTGGACTAATATTCAATTGTTGTTTTAATTAAACAGTTGGACTGTATTCAAACTACTTCATTTATAGTTGATTATATAATTGGATTATAGTAATCAAATATATTTGAATTTAACCAATAAAATAGTTGTTGATTATATAGTTAGACTATAGTAATCATTATATTTGATTGTACCTGAAATCGTTGATTGGATAGTTGGACTATTGGAATCAATATAACTGAAAGATTAGCGTTTAAAACATAATCATGGGTGAAAATGTCTTTAAGCGGCTTCAATTTTCATATTAAGAATAGAACCTCATGATAGTCTTGGGAGCTGATAAGTTACTTTATTTGATAGAGTGACATCTCGGGCCTGAGCCCGGAGTTGAGCAAATAGTGGAGCATGAGTTTTGGGGAAGACTCATGGTGATGATAAATTTAGTGCTCAATCCGTGATGCTTGCCGCAATGACTCCTTAATTTCTTCGTCATAACTAAAGATTAGATCCTCATAGTATGATATTGAAATTGAAGGATCTTCATATATCTATTCTTAGATCTTAGAAGTACTAATTGCAAAAGAAAATTCTTGGAGAGTTAATGGCTATGTTCAAGGAGACAGAGCCAGAGCTTGCAAAAGGGCAAGAATCGCAATTCGCATCTTACTTCGACATCCCAGAAGGCTAAGGCTTGGCCAAAGGCTTCTAGGGGTGTGAAGAAAAGGGCAAGGCTAAATCGTCACAGTCTTCTGGGAAGACAAAGAACATATCCCAAGATGTCTGCCTAAACTGTGGCAAACGGGGTCACTGGAAGCGTGACTACCGTATGGACAAGGCAGACATGAAGGAAGTGAAAACGGGCAAGGCTCCGACTTCAGATATGTTTGTTATAAACATGTCCACTACTAGATTTAAAATTAGATTTTGATACTGGATGTGGAAAATACATAAATATGTACTGATGTGCGGAATCTGCTGATTAGCAGGAGACTAGCTTCAGATGAGATCGACTTGCGAGTCGGAAATGGGACGAGAGTCGCTATTTTGATCGTAGAAACCTAATTTTTGGAATTTCCCTTTGGGCATGTACTTAAATTAGGAGACTGTTATAATGTATCTAGTTTGACTAGGAACATTATCTTTGTATCTAGTTTAACCCGTTGCGGGTATCCTTTTATATTCTAGAACACTAAGTGTTTTGTTTATAAAGATGATATTGAGATAAGCACATTATATGTGAATAACATAATTTATATTTAGAATAAAAATGAATCTCAAACATATAATATGAACACAAAAAGCTCAAACTTTTAAATCTGTTGAGACTTAAAAGTGGCATTGCTGTCTGGGACGCAATAACAAGACTCGTATATCCACACTTTCGAAGAGTGGATACTAGGACGAATTTGATTCTAATTCAAATGATGTCTACGAATCTAGTTTATTAGGCAAAGTGCCTTAAACACCTTTTACTTGGTAAAAGTGCAAATGCCACTGATCTGTTAGCCCTCATTCATGGTGACTTAAGTGGGCCCATGTCTAGCTAGGCTAGAGGTGGATATGTATACTTCGTAACCTTTACGGATGTGGCATCATGTTACGGTTATGTGTATCTTATGAAAAATAAGTCAGAAACTTTTGAGTAATTCAAATAGTTTCGACACGAAGTAAGAAAACAGATCGGTAAAAGTATTAAAAACATTATGGTCGGACCATAGTGTAAAATACTTGAACATATGAGTTTCAAGATTACTTGAAAGAGTATGGTATTCTTTCATAGTGGACTCCTCATGGAACACCTCAATTGGACGGTGTGTCCGAACACAGAAACCGAACTTTGTTGGACATGGTAAGGTTAATGATGAGTCGCTCTGAGCTACCAATTTCCTTCACAGGATATGCATTAAACAGTGCAATACTTATTTTGAATAAGGTTCCATGTAAATCTGTTAGACATACTTTATATTAGATATGAACAGGAAAGAAACCGGGTTTCTCATTCCTGAAGATTTGGGATGCTGTGCATATAATTGAATGTTTGGATGGTACCAAACTAGAACCCAAACAGGATAAGTGCCTATTTGTAGGTTGTCCTAGGGAAACCAAAGTATAGTACTTATACAACTTACAAGAGAACAATGTAATTGTTGCTCTCCATGCAGTTTTCCTAAGAGGAATTCCTATATGCAGTGGTAAGTGGGAGGACGGTAAAACTCGATGAAAATCGGAGTAATACTGTTCCAGGCACCGAGTCCTCACGGAACACCAACAGTTCATCAGGGATGAAACTATACCAATAATCTTCGAATACACAAGAACCGCGTAGGTCGGAGAGAGTCAGCAAACAACCTTGGAGGTATGGGTTTCTGATCTCACCTCATGTAGATATCAATCTTATTGAGGAAGATGAATCAGCTACGTATGAGGAAGTGATACAAGGTATCGACTCCTTTTATGGAAAAGTGCCATGAAGTCCGAAATGGATTCCATGTATACCAACTAAGTTTGGACACTGGTTGATGTACCAGAAGACATTGTGCCTATTGGTACTAAATGAGTCTTCAAGGAAGACATACATGGATGGCAACATACAAATGTACATAGCTAGGCTTGTACAGAAAGGGTATCGTCAACGACATAGTGTCGACTACGACGAAACATTTTATCTATTGCCATGATCAAATTCATTCAGATAATGCTTGCTATTGCTGCATATTTCATAATGAAATATGGCAGATGATCGTCAAAATCGCTTTCCTTAACGGAAACCATTTGGAGGATGTTTACAAACATCCTGACGATTTTATTGTGCCGAAACATGCAAACAAGGTTTCCAAGTTAAATCGATCCATTTATGGATTAAAGCAAGCATTGTGTTCTTGGAACCAACATTTTGATGAGATCATAATGGTATATGATTTCATTCAAAATGAATATGATTCTTGTGTATATTAGAAGGTTAGTGGGAGCGCACTGACAATGAATGTCCTATAAGATGATGATGTATTGCTTCTTAGCAATACATTCCTATAATATAATCGGTGAAAGCTTGGCTTTCATTAAAATTCTCCATGGATTACCTGGGAGAAGCAGGCTTTATTCTAGGAATAAAGATCTATTGGGATAGATCTAGAAAGCTGCTAACAACCCTCCCAGAGTTCGTATGTTTTTGAAATATATATGACCTAATGTCTCATATGCTTTGAGCATATGTAGACGCTATAAGGCCAATCCATGTGATGGTCACTGGATTGATGTAAAGAACATCATTGAGTATCTTAGATGAACTAAGGATGCATTCTTAAAATATGGGGAAAGGAGAACTTGAGGTGACTAGGTTCACCGCTGCAAGTTTCCAAACCGATAAAGACGACTTTAAGTCGCAATAAGGGTACATATTTAGTTTGAATAACGGAACAGTGAGCTGGAAATTTTCCAAGCAAGATACTATTGTCGAATAAATAAAAAAAGCGGAACATTGATGCAGCTGAGGCATCAAATAGAAGCATTTAGGATCTATATAATCCTAATTGGATTAGGTATAGTTTTGTTAGTAGCTGAGCTGGGCTACAACACAGGCTAAGGAACCGTGGTCTCATCAACGATCCAAGTATATACTTCGAATAATTCATCTGATTCGTCGGATCATACATCGTGGCGATATGATGATCAAATAAAAACGCATCAGATGATAACCTTGCAAATCCGCTGACGAAAGCTGTTTCTCAGCAGAAGTTTTAGCGACCCGTATACAGTTCAGGTGTAGGACACTTGAGTGATTGGCTATAGGCCAAGTGGGAGATTGTTGGACAATTATGACCCATAGCATCACTATTTATATAGAACATGGTATTGTTGTACAAATTAACTATGTGACAAAGAAAATTACTCTTTTATCATTTGTAATTAGATTACCAAGATATATAAATGATAAAAGTCCATATGATTAGTACCAGATTAATAAGATGAGACAATATTAATCCACTAAGATTTAATCATTAAATATCCATAGTCGTAGTATTATCGAGACTGGACATCGATAATACGGAATAGACTATTATTACACTTGTGCGTGTTATGGAAGCGTAACGACATAGTTCTCATATATTTGGGTATTGGATACTCATGCAAGAGTAATATGAGGTTCTGTTTACGGATGGTACGAAAATAGCTTCGCTCTGGATAGACCCATCAGAATCTCATTAGTAGTATGACTATGTGTCTATGGGAATATGAATCAGGGTATGTGTATTTGGTCTTAACCTGAGACTTGCATCGCTAATACTTGCGACAATCAGTATACTTTGGTTTTGGTCGTCCGAGGCTTTAACAGGTTCTATGTACGCCTCTTCTGGGTTTACTGAGAATCGTAGTGTATTGGGTGTGATGTCAAGATGGAAGTATCACTTCAGTCATATGGAGATGATGATCACGTAGGATACGGAACTAGCACTCTTAAGTACTGCAGTCATCGGGATAATATGACTAGGTCATGATTATCCGATTATAGAGACTAGTTACAGAGATCCGATATATGCTTCGTATGAGGCAGACACAATTCCAGCCCTAGGCCTAGCATGTGATATCGATACTGGATCGCAATACGCAATACTACGTATACTACACCTGACAAAAATTATATATTCCTTAAAGAATATTTCTGGAGAATTGGGTAGGCACAATGCTTTGCTAGAAGCCAACTATGTCTTGTAAATCGGTAAGAATGTGGTATCGGGTACGCACGTGTTCAGATAGTCCGACGACCGGATTTACTGCCAACATATCCAGAGATCTCATGGGTCGCTTCCCGAAGATTCACCGATGACGTATAACCCGAACAGAATTAATCTGGGATTAATTATGAGAGAGAAAAAATTAATCTAGGATTAATTATAGTAAGAATTTATCTGGGATAAAATTCAAATAGAAGAGAGAACGATTAATTTGGAATTAATCGATAAAATTAATATATTTGATATATTAAATTAAATTAGATTTCGTAACGGAATTAAAATTGGATTTTGATTCGGGCGAACGAATTAATTTAGAATTAATTCACGAGCGATTTTAATAGTAATTTTGCTAGGCATAATTATTTAATTAAATTTGATTTAATTAAGTCGCATCTGAAAATTTGTTAATTCGGAATTAACAAACCCGAGCCCCGAAAGTGTTTGCGGACCCACTTGGATTTTGAATTAAAGTGGGGTCCACAAGTCACATCACCTAGTCAACTTTATCAACTTTTGGTTGATAGAAGTTGGTGGGAATTTTGGTTGCTTGAAATATACACAACCTTGATTTGTGATTGACTTTTACCTAATTTTGAATTTGGTAAATGGTAATTATTTTTTTGAAAATGATATACACAAATCACAAAATCAAAAAAAAAAAAAAAAGACTTACTCTCTCAATTTTTTCACTTGGGCGTGAATATCATCCATTTTTCTCTCAACTTGGGCGTGAACCTAGGGTTCATTTTCTTTGATTTTTGATTCAAAAATCTAAAGTGCTAGCACACAAAAGGGTCATTCAAAGGTGATAGGGAAACATCTATTGAGTTTGGAATTCATTCACCAAGGCTTGGAGCTCAACATACAAATCAAGGAAATCTTGGAGCTCAAAGGTTTCAAGGAAATTTTTGAACTTTCCACCTACATCCAATCCGATCAATGTAAATATTTCTGCTACTTCTTTGCGTATTCACACATCTTTTATGCTTAAATGATCTTGGGATTGACCTTAGAAACCCAACAGTTTACACATTGAATAATTACACTATATTCTACTTAAAATAGCCACAATATTTCTATGAAAAGGAACAGAGCATGATACTTCCCATATTGTGGATTTTGGGGAGAATTCAATATGTATGCAATCAAATAAAGGTTTGTAGCAAATCCCGAATCTCGATCAGGATCCCGTCTCATTCAGGGTGACTTTTCATCCCGAATAAAATTTCCAGTCAAGAATCAAGACGATATATCTCCTGAATAAAAATCGATTTGAGATTTGGGAATATATTTTTTTATCCTGAATCCCAAATTTTAACCTAATAAGTCCCGAATCCCGATTAGGATTCAGGATCTAGCACTATTCAGTTTGAGATTCGATATAATTTTTCTTCCCGATTCAAAATACCGATTGGGATTCGGTACGATTTCTTCACTCTAATAGTAATTGGGATGGGATGAGACTCGGTCAGGAGGAGACGTCATAATTGCCATCTATAAGTCTTATCATTATTTTTCTACAAATAGGTTATTTTCGAGACTTGAATCAGTGACCTCCAGGTCACAATAGAGTCAATATTTCTATGAAAAAATAAAAATAAAAATTATTTAAATATTCAATACTAAAAATTTAAAATGATAATTTTGTAAATCATGATTTGGGAGTATCATATTGAAAATTCAAAAAGATTTTGACCCTTGTACATCTATATGGAGAATAAGCGTAAACTTACGGAATTAAAAATCTAACTACAATAATTTAAGACAAGTCGCAATTATTATTTCTATGGTTAAATACATACACCATTAATTTTAATAAATGGTCACGCTCTTAATTTATGCAATAATTAAATAGCTGAAAAATAAATAAGGCAATAAATAAAATCAACACAAAGATTTGTTGATGGAGTGGAAAAATCTTGTCCGAGAAAAACTACTCTGAGTATAAGCTACCACCCGAATTCATTATGGAGAGAAAACTTACAGTGATGGTTATAAGACCTATGCAATAATTTTATCGACTCAAATACCTATACTGTAATAACCCAAGGAATCTTCTCGAGCCTGCACCAAGCAGTCTTCTTCAGAACCTCTGAAGTCTCTGAGTGAATCAAATTAGCGAACTCGTGATGTCAGAACTCCAACTTCTTCAGAATATAAGAAATTAATTAAGTCTTTAAGGTGAACTCTCAAGAAGAAAGAAATAAAGGATATGGAAGCTCTAAATATTATGTTTCCAATATATGGTAAAGTGACTAAGGATTTCTTTATGTATGTAGGGTTTTAAGGCTTCAAAAACGTTTAGGAAAAAAGCAAAATATGTGACAACGTTCAAATGCGATGTCAAACGTGGGACAAATGCGAGCATTCGAAGACAATGTCAAATATGACACTGACATGAACTTACTGAAAGGTTCCGTTCAAACGTGATGAAGAACGCAATACTAATGTGAGCTTACTGGAAGGTTTCATTCAAACTCTGTGATGAACGTGATACGAACTTCTGTGATGAAATCTTCATCCAATATTTTCCAAAAGCTTGTCCAATTGCTCCGAGATCTTCAAGACTCATTATAACTCAATTTAACTTGGTTTGTTACAAACTCAACCAACACACAAACTCAACAAACTCCTCATTTGGTATTCCATGACAAAACCACCTAATACAAATAGTCAACTGTCAACATCAAGACCGAGACTCATTACAATGTGACTCGATCTAAAACCTAACATCCAATAGTCTTGAAGTCGATGAAGATCTTGATCTACTCTTCTGAAATAACTACAAACAATATATATATGAAAAGCAAAGGGAATAGTAGAAAGAAAGAATTGTAATAGAATGATGCACATATATAAACTATATAAATAAGCATCATCATAAATACATAATAGGGAAGAGGATAAATATTTGTGCATTTCATAATAGCATTAACAAGGATTAATGACCGGCGTGATCACACACGTATAACGCAAGCGCATGTATCGTTCAAGTAGTATAAAATGTATCGATCACATGAGGACTTAATACCTAAGCTATTAATTTATGAAGCCAAATATTTAAGAGTATCTAATAGATTGGTTGTTTCATTGGATGGTGACTTTAAACTAAAGACGAATAAATAAAACAGTGTGAAAGTAAATTAAGGAAAAATTCAATATTAAGAAATAATTTAGGGTTATGAATCATTCCAATATCTTTTTAAAGATGAAGTGGTTATTTCACGTTTGTGCAATATATTGGTTTTTAACCTGGAACACGAATTTATGCAAAAGCCTCTTCCGATGGTCAAATGCAAATACCCAGAAGAACCCAATTAATCATATTCCTATGTCAACCAAGTTATATGAGTTCATTAAGATTAAGTTCCAATTATGGCTACCCCGCCCGACAGGTATATTCCTATCATGTAAGGAAATCTATTAAGAGTTATCTATCCTTAAGGAAGATCGTGAGTTATTGAGTCTAAACCTAAAATCAATTTTCCAAGTTCATTTTAAGTTTACCAAATCAATCTTATTAATGGTCAGTTAACAAGAAGCATTGAGACTAAGGTTCAATAAATTAACCTTTATATTACCTAAAATCCATTCACTGGGGTTGTGATGAATTCCAATATCACTGGTTTATAAAGAGTTATTTTACTAAGGCTAGTAAAAGCTTAAATAAAGTAAATGACATAAAGTAAAAGCTGGAAATTAGAAAGGTAAATAAAGCAATAAAGAAAATGTTGGGGGTTAGAGTATCCACTTTTATTACTTCTATTTTAGATATCTCTCTTATTATAATATATTAACTTTGCATGACATTACCAACCGACCATATAGGCGGTATCCTGCTTAAGTCAGATTTAAGATTAATTCCAACCGACCATAAAGGCGATATCCAATTTAGTCAGGTTAAAACCAATTTTATTAAGTCCAACCGACCATAAAGACGGTATCCCATTAAGTCGGGTTTTAAATAGTTTATATATTATAATTAATGGAGATTAATCTAAATATTAGTAATAAAAGCTTGAACTTTCACCCCAGCAGAGGGGAGTTTCCTCCTCATGCTGAACAATAAAATTAAAGACTGAAAAGTAAAGAAAAGAAAGTATTGTGGCGTAAAATAAATAAAATTAAATACAAAAAGCAGTAAATAAACAAGCAAGATACAATCTTCTTAATATTCTTAAGGAATTCCGTAGAAGAAAGTATGAATTGGAATTCTGAAATCAGCCTCAATTTATAGGCAAATCCTGGCCTCTCGCGTTTTGGACGCGTGGCACGAGATTCGCGGAGATGGTGACACATGGCGTCAACAGCGTCGACATCTGAATTATTGGCTCGTTGTCGCGACGCATAATGCTTTACGAGTCGCGATGCTGACATCAGCAATGATGTGTTCTGTCGGCAGCATGGGATGATGACACGTGTCCGACGTATGTTAGCACAATTGTTGTGATGGTGACACGTGGCAGGCGCATGTTAGCAGGTGCGCATGTTAGCAAATCTGTTGTGATGTTGACACATGGAAAATACACGTTAGCGGCGCATGATAGTAGACGGCGCATTTTAGCATGGCGTATTTTAGCAAACGGCGCATTTTAACAGGAAATTTACATTTTTGCCATTTTTGTCTGTTTTTCGCTGTTTTGGCCCCGAATTGATTCCAGAGAGTCATGTTATTTTATTTATCTACAAAATATCACAAAACACATCAAAATATTCACAAAACTCAAGAAACTCAAGAAACTATAGAAAATATTTGGTCAAATAGACGGTAAATATTGATATATTTACCGCTTATCACACCTCCAAACCCAACATTTTGCTAGTCCTCGAGCAAAACAACAAATAAAATAACATAAACTAAACCATTTTCGTAAAGATCACGGTTGCATTTATCATATGCAACAAGCCTTTAAACCCTTAGGTGTCTCTAGTGGACAAGTTGTAATCTCGTGAGGGCTTACAGTGACGATACCTACAAATGTCAATCTAATACACACAAAAGAAAAAAGACAAGAGAAAATAAAATAAACAAGTTAGTGACTAAACAAGTGAAACTTCTTATCCAAGTTAGTAGTTGTTTTCTTTCTTTCTAAATTACCAAATAAGTAAATTCTCCGATTATTTTTACCATTCTCCATATACACAACCAACAAAGTATTAGTCAAGTCATTATGCCCACAATATTCATAAGTGTAGTTGAAAAGAGAGTAATATTTTAGTCCTAAAGTTATATCAGAATTCACACCTTTTTTTTAGCAATGGAATTTTTTTCTGATTTTTTTTATTTATATACAGTTTCTTTCATCCATGTAGCGAGCTTTGGGCCAGTGTCTCCCAAACCAGTTGGTTTTAGGGTACTATGTGTTAAAACACCCATACGGACTTAATTACTCAGATCTCAGATGGTTTTTTTTATTTCATCCATTTTTTAGATGCTTCCTCCAATTAAAGTAGAGCAATGAATATTATAAACTTTTCAAATAAAACTCATGTCCGTATGGCACCATGCATGTTGATAATATATGTCAATTGAGCATAAGAATATCCATTTTAGTCAGTTTTATGGAGAATTTACAAATTAAATAATTCAAAATGAAATAAACAAAAATTAACTTGTTACGAAATAGGTTGAGATAAGTCTCAGGAGTGGAAATTCCTTACACAGCTATCTCACACCAATTTCACCAGATTAGTCAAGTTAAAAACACAAAAACAACAAAATTTTTAATTTTTGAATTTTTTTTGAAAGTTTTTGACTAAAAATCAAATAAAAACAACATAATAAAAGCAAGATACTAGTAAACTATTTCTCTCCCCCAAACCTAAATGAGACATTGTCCTCAATGTCTTAAAAATTAGAAGAAGAGATTAGAAGATAGTACCTGGTTAGCTGAAATTCTACATCTTTAAAAAGAAAATTAAAGGTTAAGATCCAGATTTATCCGACGCTTCTTACCACGATCGTTATCAGACCAGTTTATCTTGGAAATGATATGGTCAATTTGTGGTTCAAAGGCTAATATTTGGTCAATTAAATCATTGGCAGTTCTGGCAGTAAAGAGAATATCTTTTACAGGTTTTGACATGAAACCATTTCTACAGGCATCATTAAGAAACACACATAGAAAATCATAAAATCCATCAGCGTTAAATAGTCAAATTGGTTTCCGGTGTATGTTCAAGTTTGCCCAAGATAGCACTGTAAAAATTTCCTCCATCGTACCCAAGCCACCTGGCAAAGCAATAAAAGCATCAGCACGGTTAATCATTTCAACCAATCGTTCAGACATACCTGGCACGATAAGTTCCTCTTCGTTCGATGGTCCTATAAGATTCGCCTCTGCTAAAAGTTTTGGGATGATTCCCAGAACTTGACTGCCTCATTCCTATACAGCCCTTGAAACGATCCTCATTAGTCCAAGATTGCCACCGCCATATACTAGGTGCATATTTCTTTCAGCTATGACTCGACCCAGTTCCTGTGCTGCCTCAATGAACTCTGGTTTAGAACCAACACTAGTCCCGCAAAATACACAGATATTTACAACTCGTCTTCTTAAAGTTGCTTTCATTTTTTTATTTTATTTTTATGTATTTCTCAGCTCTGGATGTCTTCAAGAGTGCAATAACAAGATCAATTTATAGAACTTGAAAAAGAGTGAGTAATATTAGCACTAGTACCTGCCAGGTGATAATTATTAGCTAAACAGTAAAATAAATCGTGAAAGTCAAAAAGTCTGGGTCCTGTCGGAGAAAAGAAAATAACAAAACAGATCACAATTATTAGTTAAAGACAAAGATAATAATATTTACAAGAAGTAACGGCTTGAATGACATATATGCGTCAGGACAAGCTTCTCATCCAATTTTCTTATAAATTGGCAAATAAGGTCTTTTAAAGTCAGATTCCCAAGATTTAAATATTGTCTTTCTTTTCAAAATTGTGTATATAACATGTGAATTGCGTGATGCACATATCCACTGGGATACGTCTCAAGAGTCAATGATATATCATCCATACTCAAGCCATCCCTAATGAATTTAATTGTATCTTCACGGTTATCAGACATCATTCCTAAATAACGACAACGAGTATTAGATGTCATGCGTGCACATTTATAACAAACACCCATTCTTTTAGCTCTTCTCTTTTTAGCATAGGTGATTCTTCCTAAACCAGGCACATATGAAACAAAAGAGTCAGAAGACTCACCTGCCAATTGGACCCGTGCTTCAATGGTCCAACAAATAACACTAGGTATTCCTTTGATCACCAATAGTCTCATTCGTTCCAAGCGAGCTTTGTAGACTTTCATCAGAGCATTTTGAGGGAGAGAAGGAAATTGCTTGTGAAGATTTGTGAGAACTTCTTCCATCCTGAAATGTGACTTTACCTATAAAATTAAACACACAAAAATAAAACACACCAAATCACAATATATACACAAATTACATTGGTTGCCTCCCTGCTAGCGCTAAGTTTAACGTCGTCAGCTAGACATGACTGCCCAAACGTTAGGCTGGATCTGAAAGTTTGACACTTTCTTTTTGTCGCTCAAATGATTCTCCCCAGTAGTGCTTGAAACGCTGGTTGTTTACCCTGAATGTATTGTTGGATTTGGGGTTGTATATCTCAACAACTTCACAGGGTAACACCTGATTAATTACAAATGGACCTGACCACTTTAATATCAGCTTTCCAGGGAAATGTTTCAACCTTGAATCGTATAACAACACCTGCTGCCCTGGCTCCAGTTGTCTACGCACTATTTTTTTTATCATGCCATTTCTTCTTCTTTTCTTTGTACAGTTTGGCATTCTCATAAGCATGTAGGCGAAATTCCTCTAATTCGTTAAGTTGGTGGAGCCGTTTTTCTCCTGCTGCTTGTAGATCAAGATTTAACTTTTTCAGTGCCCAGTACGCTTTGTGTTCAAGTTCCACTGGAAGATAGCACGTTTTCCTAAACATCATTCGATATGGGGACATACCGATGGGTATCTTGTAAGCTGTCTGATTGGCCCATAATGCATCATCCAGTTTTTCAGACTAGTCATTCCTTGTTGATCCAACAGTTCTCTCCAAGATTCTTTTGATCTCCCTGTTTGAAACTTCAACCTGTCCATTTGACTGCGGATGGTAAGCAGTGGTAACTTTATGAGTAACTCCATATTTAGATAGGAGTACATCAAAATATCTGTTGCAGAAATGTGTGCCTTCATCACTAATAATTGCCTGAGGTGTTCTGAAGCGAGTGAAAATATTATTTTTAAGGAATTTTATCACCACTTTTGAATCGTTTGATGGCAGTGCAATTCCTTCAACCCATTTTGGAGACGTAATCTACTGCAACTAGTATGTACAGGTTTCCGAATGATGGAACAAAGGGTCCAACAAAATCAATCCCCCATACATCAAATATCTCCACTTCCAGAATGTTTTGCAAAGGTCCTTCATTTCTCCTCGAAATATTTCTCGTTCTCTGGCACTTGTCACATTGAAGAGTAAATAAGTAAGCATCTTTAAACAGAGTGGGCCAGAACAAACCTGATTGTAAGACTTTGGCTGCAGTTTTATTTCCACTGAAGTGTCCACCGTATGGTGATGAATGACAATGCTGCAAGACACTATTGACCTCCTCATGTGGAACACAACGTCTCAGTAATTGATCAGAACAACATTTGAACAGGTACAGCTCATCCTAGACATAATGTTTGACTTCATTGAAGAATTTCTTCTGTTGCTGATGTGTCTATTCCAACGGCCATTTTCCCGATACTATGTAATTTACATAGTCAGCATACCAAGGGACATCCTGCTGTTTCATGGCAAACAACTATTCATCGGGAAAAGTTTCTTTGATTGTCATTTCATTGCCAGCTGTTTGTCCATTCTCGAGCCTCGATAAGTGATCTGCCACTTGGTTTTCTGTCCCTTTCCTGTCTCGGATCTCCACGTCAAATTCTTGCAGTAGAAGCACCCAACAGATCAATCTGGGTTTGGCATCTTTCTTCGTGATCAGATATTTGATTGCTGAATGATCTGTGTAGACCACCACTTTGGGACCCATCAGATAGGAGCAGAATTTATCAAAAGCGAACACAACTGCAAGCAAATAATTTTCAGTGGTTGTGTAATTGAGCTGAGCTTCATTCAAAGTTCTGCTGGAGTAGTAAATGGTATGGAAAAAAATTTCTTTGTGTTGTCCCAAAATTGCTCCTACAGTAAACTCACTAGCATCGCACATCACCTCAAACGGAAGGGTCCATTCTGGTGCTACTATGATGGTGGCACAGACCAGCTTCTGTTTCAAGATTTCAAAAGCTTCGTGGCATTCTTTGGTGAAGTTGAAAGGCACATCTTTCTCCAGAAGTTTGCACAGAGGTTTAGCAATCTTGGAGAAGTCTTTGATAAATCTCATGTAAAAACCTGCATGTCCGAGAAAACTCCGAATCCCTTTGACAGTTGTTGGTGGAGGTAGTTTTTCAATTGTCTCAATCTTTACATTGTCTACCTTGATTCCCTTTTGTGAGATCCGATGTCCCAGGACAATGTCTTCCTGCACCATGAAGTGGCATTTCTCCCAATTGAGTACCAGGTTGGTATATTCGCACCTTTGTAGCACATTTTCCAGATTTTGCAAGCAGTGGTCAAATGAGTCTCCAAATATAGAAAAATCATCCATGAAAACCTCCATACTTTGTTCCAGCATGTCTGAAAAGATGGCCATCATGCAACGTTGAAATGTAGCAGATGCATTACATAGTCCAAATGGTATTCTGCAGAAAGCAAAAGTACCATACATGCATGTAAAAGTAGTTTTCTCATGATCTTTTAGGGCGATGAAAATCTGATTGTACCCCGAGTATCCATCCAGAAAATAATAAAACTCATGTTTTTCCAATCTGTCTAGCATCTGGTCAATGAATGGTAACGAGAAATGATCTTTCCTTGTTGCTTTGTTCAGCTTCCTGTAGTCCATGCATACTCTCCATCCAGTCACTGTTCTTGTTGGAATCAGCTCATTCTTTTCATTTATGACTATAGTAATTCCTCATTTCTTTGGCACACATTGCATATGACTCACCCAAGTGCTGTCAGAGATGGGGTAGATGATGCCGGCATCCAACCATTTGATAATTTCTTTCTTCATAACCTCCTTCATGATTGGATTTAGTCTTCGTTGATGGTCAATTGTGGGTTTGTACTCGTTGTTCATCAGAATCTTATGCATGTAAAATAATGGACTAATGTCTCGAATGTCTGCTATAGTCCAGCCAATGGCTTTCTTGTGTTCTCGTAACACTCTCAGCAACTCTTCTTCCTGCTCCAATGTTAGCGACGAAGATATAATCACAGGAAAACAGAAGAACTTCCTAATAATACATACCTGAGATGGATCAGAAGTAGCTTTAGCTGTAGCAGCGGTGGTTCTTCAATCGAGGGCTTGATTCGGTCTTTTTTGGTAGTTCTAGAATTTCCACATGTGGTGGCGATTTGAAGCAAAATGGTCTATCAAGATAGTTGATACATTCCAGAATTTCATCATCTAGCTCACTGTCAGTCATGTTGGTGATACAAGCTTCAAGTTTATCCGTGGGAAGTGGCGGTGCATCAGTATCCTGGATGATATTATCTACAACATCAATTCTGAAACATTCCTCCTCATTTTCATCACTCGGGAATTTAACGGCTTTGAAAACATTGAAGGTAACTTCTTGGTCCTGAACTTTCATGGTTAGTTCTCCTTTTTGTACATCAATAACAGTTCAACCTGTAGCCAAGAATGGTCTCCCAAGAATGATAGGTTGGGTTTCTCTAAGGTCACGAGGATCGAATAACAAGCAAGAAATAATATGTGAATACATCGAAGAAGTTGTGAAATACTTACATCGATCGGTTGAGGCGATGCGGTGAAGAACAAAAAACTTTTCTCCCTCCAAGGTAGCTCGGCAGTGAGCATTTCTGTCCTCCAAGAAATTCTGGTCATGGTCCTTCATCAAGCTCCAAGCTTTTTTGATGATTCCAAGCTCACAAGTGGGTTTCCCTATCACCTTTGTATGTCTCCATTGTGTGCTAGCACTCTTGATTTTTGCCACAAAAATCATCAATTTCTTCTCATTGGCTCACGGAAGTAGGCTGTGAGAGAAAAATTCAGCCTCTTGGGCGTGAATGGGAGAGAAGAAGTGTTGGACAAAATGACCCATAGCGTCACTATTTGCACAGATCATTGTGTTGTTGTAGCAAATTAACTATGTGACAAGGAAATTGCACTCTCATCATTTGTGATTAGATCACCATAGATATATAAATGAAGAGAGGTCCCTATGATTAGTACCTGGACTGAGAATGATATGAGACAGTATCAGTCCCCGAAGGTTTAATCATTAAATATCCCTAGCCGTAGTATTATCGAGACTGGACATCGATAATGCGGAATAGGCTAGTATTGTACTTGTGCGCGTTTGTGAGGGCACAACGGCATAGTTCTCATATATATAAGTGTTGGATACTTATGCAAGTGCGATAGGAGGTCGTGTTTCACCGATGGTACGGGAAACAGCTTCGCTCTGGATAGACCCCTCGGAATCCCATTGGTATTATGACTATGTGTCTATGGAGACCGAAATCAAGGTAGGTGTGTATAGTCTTAACCTGAGACTTGCATCGCTAATACTTACGATAATCGATAAACTTTGGTTTTGGTGGTAGGGGACTTTAAACGGGTTCTGAGTACACCACTTCTGGGTTTATCAGAGAGTCGTAGAGTATTGGGTGTGATGTCAAGACGGAAGTATCACTTCAGTCATATTGGAGATGATGTCACGCAGGATACGGTATTAGTGCTCTTAAGTGCTGCGCGGCCATCGGGAAATTATGACAAGGTCATGTATATCCGATTATAGAGACTAGTTACCAGACATCCGACATGTGCTTCGTACGGGGCAGACACTTATCCAGCCCCAGGCCTAGCACGTGATTATCCGATACTAGGCCGATATACACAATACTACGGTATACTACGCTTGATACAGATCTATATATTCCTGTAAGAATATTTCTGGAGAATTGGGTAGGCATGGCGCTTTGCTAGAAGCCAACCTTGTCTTGTAAATCGATATAAACGTAGTACGAGGTACTTTACGTGTTCGGACAGTCCGACGATCGTATTTACTGCCAACATATCCGAAGATCTCATGGGTCGCTTCCTGAAGATTCACCGATGACGTATGACTCGCACTTTGATTAATCTGGGATTAATTAGAAGAGAGAGATAAAATTAATCTGGGATAATTCGATGAGAGAGAAAATTAATCTGGGATTATTTGCGGAGATATTTTATCTGGGATAAAATATTAATTAAAGAGAGAGAACGATTAATTTGGAATTAATCGATAAATTAATATATTCGATATATTAATCGAAATTGGATTTTGACGCGGAATTAAAATTAGATTTTATTCGGGCGAACGAATTAATTTAGAATTAATTCGTTAGCGACGTGAATAGTGATTTCGCTAGGCGTAATCATTTATTACGACGCGACGGAAAATTCGTTAATTTGGAATTAGCGAACCCGAGCCCGAGAGTGATTGCGAGCGCATTCGCATTTCGAATTCGAGCGCGGCACGCGAGTCACATCAAGCGTCAAATCGTTTGTCACATCATGCGTCAAATCAATTGTCACTTGAGTGATGTGACTTGACAACATGTCACTTTATTAAAGTGATGTATGTGACTTAAAGTAAAAAGTAAAGGAGTTGGAATATGAAAGGTTTGAATATTATATAATGTTTTATTTATTTTTTGAAAAATGAATAATATATATTACTTTTTCTTTTCCCTTTTTACCATCATTATTCGGTCCTCTCTCTCTCCAACATGCAGGGCATTACGGTTTCTCTTTTCCCATCATTTCTTCTCCTCTTTTTACGGCTTCACTGCCGATTTTCTTCTTGATTTTTCTGGTTTCAACGAAAATTTTGAGAAGCAATGAAGAAGGCTTAGTGCTAGCACACCATGAGTTATACATAGGTGATAGGGAAGTGATTCATGAGCTTGTTTATTTGAAGCTTTGAGCTTCATGGAGTCCATGCATGGCCGATTCTTGGAGGAACCAAACCAGTCAAACCGAGCAGCCCACTGCCTTGGAGAGCTGTTGCCGTGAGCTTGGAGGAAGCAAAAACGCAAACTTGTTTCATTTCATCAAACCGAATTCAATGGAGTATATCCGCAACCTCCTTTGATGTGTTCCTATGCGGTTTTTGTCATGATTTGTTGATCTGGGACTTGATTTAACTCCAACAAGAAGGAGGAAGAGAGAGTGTGTTGGTTGTTGAAAAATAAGTTTATGATTTTCAAAAATAAAACACCTAAATTGCTTTCCAAAGTCAATCCATAAATGCCTTCAACCACCACATCAACTATTCACATCACTCAATCAATCAAGTGACAAGTTGTCACATCACTCGAAGTGACTAATGATTTGACGCTTGATGTGACTTGCGGGCCGCACTTGAATTGAAATGCGAGTGCCCTCGCAAACACTCCCGGGCTCGGGTTCGCTAATTCCAAATTAACGAATTTTCCGTTGCGACGCAAATTAAATGATTATGCCTAGCAAAATCACTATTCATGTCGCTAACGAATTAATTCTAAATAACTCGTTCGCCCGAATTAAAATCTAATTTCAATTCCGCGTCGAAATCCAATTTCGTATAATATATCGAATATATTATTTTATCGATTAATTCCAAATTAATCGTTATCTCTCTTTAAATTATATTTTATCCCAGATAAAATATCTCTGTAATTAATCCCAGATTAATTTTCTCTCTCATCTAATTAATCCCAGATTAATAAGTGCGAGTCATACGTCATCGGTGAATCTTCGAGAAGCGACCCATGAGATCCCCGGATATGTTGGCAGTAAATCCGGTCGTCGGACTATCCGAACACGTAAGTACCTAGTATTACGTTTTTACCGATTTACAAGACAAGGTTGGCTTCTAGCAAAGCGCCATGCCTACCAAATTCTCCAGAAATATCCTTACAGGAATATGTGATCTATATCTGGCGTAGTATACGTAGTATTGCATATTTCAATCCAGTATCGGATGTCACGTGCTAGGCCTGGGGCTGGAATTGTGTCTGCCCCGTACGAAGCACATATCGGATCTCTGGTAACTAGTCTCTATAATCGAATAATCATGACCTAGTCATATTATCCCGATGACTGCAGTACATAAGAGAACCAGTTCCGTATCCTACCTGACCATCATCTCCACTATGACTGGAGTGATACTTCCGTCTTGACATCACACCCAACACACTACGATTCTCAATATACCCAGCAGAGGCGTACACAGAACCTGTTAAAGCCCTGGACGACCTAAAACCAAAGTATATTGATTGTCGCAAGTATTAGCGGTGCAAGTCTCAGGTTAAGACCAAATACACCTACCCTGATTCGGACTTCCATAGACACATAGTCATACTACCAATGGAATTCCGAGGGGTCTATCCAAAGCGAAGCTGTTTTCCGTACCATCGGTAAAACACAACCTCCTACTACACTTGCATGAGTATCCTATACCCAAATATATGAGAACTATGCCGTTATGCCCTCACAACGCGCACAAGTGTAATACTAGCCTTTACGCATTATCGATGTCCAATCTCGATAATACTCTGACTAGGGATATTTAATGATTAAACCTTCGTGGATTGATACTGTCTCATATCATCTCAATCCAGGTACTAATCATAAGGACCTTCTATCATTTATACATCTTGGTGATCTAATCACAAATGATAAGAGAGCAATTACCTTTGTCACATAGTTAATTTGTACAACAACACCATGATCTGTACAAATAGTGACGCTATGGGTCATAACTGTCCAACAATCTCCCACTTGGCCTATAGCCAGTCACTCGAGTGTCCTACACCCGAACTATGTACGGTTCGCTCAAATTACTGAGAAAAGACTTTCGTCAGCGGATTTGCATGATTATCATCTGATGTGATTTATACGATCATCACATCGCCACGATGTATGATCCGAACGAATCAGATGAATAGTCGAAGTATATATCTGGATCGTTGATGAGACCATTAATTCTTTAGCCTGCGCTGAAGCCTAGCTCAGCTGTTAACAGAACTATTCTAATCCAATTAGATTATTATCAATCCAGAAGGCTTCTATTGTTGCCTCAGCTGCAACAATGATCCACTTTAGTTGTTTATTCGGTAATAGTATCTTGCTTGGAAGATTTCCAGCTCACTGTTCCGTTATTCAAGCTTTATAGTACCGTTTTGTGACTTATAGTCATTTTTATCGGTTAGGAAACTTGCAGTAGTGAACCCAGTCACTTCAAGTTCTCATTCTCCATAGTTTAAGACAACATCCTTAGATCTCTAAGATACTAAAGGATTTTCTTAACTTCAATCCAGTGACTATCACTTGGATTGGCCTGATTGTGACTCCATATGCTCAAAGCGTATGAGACACTAGGTCACGTACATTTTTCAATGTACGAGTTCTCGGAGAGTATTAACAACTTTAAATCTATCCCAGTAGATCTTTATTCCTAGAATAAAGGTTGTTTCTCCCAAGAATTATATGGAGAATTTTCTTGAAAGCCAAGCTTTCACCGATTGTATTTTATGGGAATATCATTTCCAAGAAATGACATATCATCATTACTTATGACTTCATTGTCAGTGCGCTCCCACTAACCTCTTATATACACAAGAATCATTTTCGTTTTGAATTAAATCATACACCATTATGATTACATCAAAACGATAATTCCAAGAACCCAATGCTTGCTTCAATCCATACATGGATCGAATAACCTTCAAACCTTGTTGTTTGCTGGTTTGATACGACAAATCGTCAGGATGTTGTAAACATCCTCAAAAGGTTTCCGTTAAGGAAAGCGATTTTCCGTTCAGCTGACATATTTCATAAATGAAACATGCAGCATTAGCAAGCATTATCCAAATGGATTTACCATGGCAACATGTAAAAGGTTTCGTCGTAATCGACACAATGTTGATAACGATACCTTTTCGCTACAAGCCTAGCTTTGTACGTTGGTATGTTGCCTTCCATGTATGTCTTCCTTGAAGACTTATATAGTACCAATAGGCACAATGCCTTCCGGTACATCAACTAGCATCCAAACTTAGTTGGTATACATGGAATCCATCTCGGATTTTATGGCATTTTGCCATAATAGGGAGTCGATACCTTGTATCACTTCCTCATACGTAGTCAGTTCGTATTCCTCAATAAGATTGACATCTTTATGAGGTGAGATCAGAAAACCATACCCCAGGTTGTTTTCTGACTCTCTCCGACTTACGTGGTTCTTGTGTATTCGAAGATTATTGGTATAGTTTCATCCTTGATGAACTATTTGTGTTCCATTAAGGAATCAGTGCCTGGAATAGTATTACTCTGATTTTCATCGAGTTTTACTTTCCTCCCACTTACCACTGCATATAGGTATTCCTTTAGGAAAACGCATGGTGAGCAACAATTAAATTGTTCTCTTGTGAGTTGTATAAGTACTATAATTTGTTTCCCTAGGATAACCTACAACTTAGGCACTTATCCAATTTGGGTTCTAGTTTGGTATCATCCAAACATATGCCTAGCATTCCAAATATTCAGGAATGAGAAACCTGGTTTCTTTCCTGTTCATATCTAATATGAAGTCTGTCAAACAGATTTTTATGGAACCTTATTCTAAATAAGTTATGCACTGTTTATGCGTATCCGTTGAAGGAAATGGTAGCTCAGAGCGACTCATGATTAACCTTATCATGTCCAACAAAATTCGGTTTCTCTGTTCGACACACCGTCAAACTGACGTGTTCCGGGAGGAGTCCTCATTGAAAGAATACTATACTCTTTCAAGCATCTGAGAAACTTATTGCTTAAGTATTTTCATAATGGTCTAACCGTGATGGTTTAATACTTTAGCCGATTTGTTTGTTTATTTCGTGTCGAAACTCTAAAAGTTTCCGATTTATGTTTCAAAAGAAACACATAACCATAACGCGATGCCACATCCGTAAAGGTCACGAAATATTCATATCCACCTTTAGCCTAGCTAGACATGGGCCCACTTGCTTCACTATGAACGAGGGCTAACAGATCGATGGCATTTTCACTTTTACCAAGTAAAAGGTGTTTTAGGCACTTTGCCCAATAAACTAGATTCGTAGACTTTATTTGAATGGAATCAAATTTGTCCTAGTATCCACTCTTCTGAAGTGTGGATATACGAGTCTTGTTTAATTGTGTCCCAGACAACAATGCCACAATTAAGTTTCAACTGATTTACTCAGTTTGAGCTATTTGTTGTCATGTTATGTTTAGATTTGAGATTTATTTTATTCATAATATAAATTCTGTTATTCACATCTAATGTGTTTATCTCAATATCATCTTTATATAATAAAACACTTTAGTGTTCTAGAATATAAAGGTATACCCGCAACGGGTTAAACCCTGATATAGAGATAATGTATCTAGTCAAACTAGTTACATTTAACAGTTTCCTAATTTAAGTACACACCCGAAGGGTAGTTCCTAAACTTAGGTATCTACGGTTAAAACAGCGACTTTCGTCCCATTTTCAATTCGCAGATTAATCTCAATCTGAAGTCAGTATCCTGCTCATAGCAGATTCTGCACATCAGTACATATTTATGTACCACACTAAGTATCTAAAATCCAATTTTAATACTAGTAGTGAACATATTTATGACAAACATATCTGAAGTCAGAGCCTTGCCCGTCTTCAATTCCTTCATGTCTGCTTTGTTCAAACGGCAGTCACGCTTCCGCGATCCCGTTTGCCACATTTTAGCCAGACATTTTGGGATATGTCCTTTATCTTCCCAGAAGATTATAATGATTTTGCCTTTGCCCTTTTCCACACTCCAGAAGCCTTTGGCCAAGCCTTGGCCTTCTGTAATGTCAAAGTAAGGTGCGCCTTGCGCTTCTTGCCTTATTGCAAACTTTGGCTTTGTCTCCTTGAGAATAGCCATTAACTCTCCAAGAGTTTACTATCGCAATTTAGTACTTCAAAGATCTAAAATAGATCTATGAAGATCCTTCAATTCCATTATCATACTTCAATGATCTAATCCTTAGTTCTGATTAAGAAATTAAGGAGTCTATTTGGCAAGCATAATGGATTAAACACTAAAATTATCATCACATGAATCTTCCAAATATCATGCTCTATTATTTGCTCTACTTCGGGCTTAGGCCTAATATGTTATTTTATCAAATAAAGTAACTTATTAGTTTCCAGGACCATCCTGAAATTTTATTCCCAATTTGAAAATTAAAGTCGTTTAAATACATTTTCACCCAGGATTATGTTTTAAACACTAATCTTTCAATTTTATCTTGATTCTAATAGTCCAACTATTTAATCAACGATTTAGGTACTATTTATTATAATGATTACTATAGTCCAACTATATAATCAACTATAATTTAATAGGTTAATTCAATTATATTGATTACTATAATCCAATTATAAAATCAACTATTAATTGAAATAGTTTGAATACAGTCCAATTGTTTTATTAAAACAATAATTAAATATTAGTCCAACTAATAAATAATTTATTTGACGTAATATTTGATATGAGCGTGTATGGCAAGTTATTAAACGAATATTGCAAATTTAATACTTGCCTCCCACTATTTTTCGGCGAGCCTCTAACCCTCTGTGGAGTACTTGGGAAACCTTGTTTCCTAGTGGGCCAGGATCCCGTTAAATATCACACAATCTTGACTTTGGCCAACAAATTGTATGATAATTAACTAGGTAGATCTCTAAGATCAATTGGATCCCATCCAATTCCTAGATCCAGTAGGTGGACATCCAAGTCCGAAACATATATCTATATATGCCAATATATCCAATATATTGCCTAACCTTTTTCCTCTGAATCAACTAAGTCTTGGCTTTGGCACAACAAACTTAGTGATCCCAGTTAAGCGGAACCCATTGACCATGGAAAGCTTCGTAATTAATGTCGATGGACAAGAAGTGATCTTGACTTTAGCCAACAAATCACAACTTGGACAAGACACCAATATGGAACAAAGCCTTCGTGATTCAAACACATCCTCGACGGACAAAAGCCTTGACTTTGGCCAACAAACCAATGCCAGTCTTGGATCTTGAGTAAGAATCACTCAATGGAAGGAAAAACGCTTAATATTTTGTGAGGGTTTTTCGTGTGCAAATTGGCAACCAATTTATTATCTTTGTTAAGGTCTCATCATCATACACCCTTAAACATGCATTCTAAACACATAATAAGGCTATATAAATAAATAATAATGATATGCGAATGGATACTTTACACATTGATCCTAGATCAAATCTCTTCATTTCCTCTCTCCCGCTAGCACAAGTATTGCTTCTACCCGTTACATAACACTTCTAAAGAAACCTCATTTACATTGAGGGGAATAGGTGAGAAGAGAAATACAATGAGAAAGGAGGTAATAGGCTGACACGCAGGTCCAATTAATAAATTCTAAATTTATTACAACAATTTCCAAAATTGCCTCACCCATCTAATATCCATCCAATATACATTATTCATGCATCGCAACCATGTATTCACACAAGCATGTTATCAATCAATCTAATCCAATTAATTAATTGATAATTAATGACCATCCAATGTTCAAACAACGATTTGATTTTGCGCGAGTCAACTCGTTTTGCGAATAAGTACTCAAAGTACGAATTCTTGAATTAAATTAAACTACAACATTAAATCCAATTTAATATGTATTTAATACTAATTCACTTATTTAATTCCAAATTAAATATTACACTTATTAACGAACTTTACGACTTAGATTCTAAATCTAATCGTTACGGGTCTCAAAGCCCGATTAACATCCAATGTTTATTTAATTAAAGTCCAATGGGCTTTTAATTAATTTCTTAAGGCATGGACTTTTGGTCAACGTGGGTCAAACCCAAAGACTAAAGCCCATTTAAAGGAATCACCCTTATATGCCTAGAAACCAATTTAGGCCCATTAGGCCCAATTAAAGTTAAAGGTCCATTAGTCATAATTGGACTTTATGGATTCGGTTTTGGGCCCAATTGGATCCAACCAATTTAGCCTAAACCCATCTTGGTACAACCAAGCCCAATTAGCCCAATTACAACTTTACAAGCCCAATTTGCAAAATTAGCCCAATTAATTAAATCACAAAATTCCAAATTTCATATTAATTAACCAAAGTGTATTACATAATTAATCAACCAAATCAATATTTCCAAAACACCAATTAGCCTAATTAATTATGCTTATTACAACAAAAATGTCCAACACATTTTAAAAAAAAAAAAATTATTTTACATGCTCATTTAGGTCTCGGTATAAGGGCATTTTTATGTCCGATTTTGAATTCAATCCAATTAAATCAATTCAACATTACCCAATTGATTTCAACTCATCCAATGAATCAAAAATCAAAAATCTCAAGACATTAGGGTTCTACAACCTCTCGGCCAAGCCAAGAATTTGGGCAAAAATTGTTCCAAATAATATTTCATGAAATTGATCCAATCAAACTTCAATTAAACTACATTTAAGCATACTCAATCATCCAATTTCATCAAATCATGCTCAAATACATTTTACCCAATTTTAACCCAAAATTAAAGTTTCATGCTTTTACTCGCTCTGATACCATTGTTGGGTTTCTCTAAGGTCCCGAGGATCGAATAACAAGCAAGAAATAACATGTGAATACATCGAGGAAGTTGCAGAATACTTACATCGATCGGTTGAGGCAATGCGGTGAAGAACAAAAAACTTTTCTCCCTCCAAGGTGGCTCGGTAGTGAGCATTTCTGTCCTCCAAGAAATTCCGGTCATGGTCCTTCATCAAGCTCCAAGCTTTGTTTGATGATTCCAAGCTCACAAGTGGGTTTCCCTATCACCTTTGTATGTCTCCATTGTGTGCTAGCACTCTTGATTTTTGCCACAAAAATCATCAATTGCTTCTCATTGGCTCACGGCAGTAGGCTGTGAAGGAAGAGAAAAATTCAGCCCCTTGGGCGTGAATGGGAGAGAAGAAGGAGAAGAGAGAGTGTGTTGGTTGTTGAAAAATAAGTTTATGATTTTCAAAAATCAAAACACCTAAATTGCTTTCCAAAAGTCAATCCATAAATGCCTTCAACCACCACATCAACTATTCACATCACTCAAAGTGATTAATGATTTGACGCTTGATGTGACTAATGATTTGATGTTTGATGTGACTTGCAGGTCGCACTTGAATTCGAAATGCGAGTGCGCTCGCAAACACTCCCGGGCTCGGGTTCGCTAATTCCAAATTAACGAATTTTCCGTTGCGACGCAATTAAATGATTATGCCTAGCAAAATCACTATTCACTTCGCTAACGAATTAATTCTAAATTAACTCGTTCGCCCGAATTAAAATCTAATTTCAATTCCGCGTCGAAATCCAATTTCGTATAATATATCGAATATATTATTTTATCGATTAATTCCAAATTAATCGTTATCTCTCTTAATTGATATTTTATCCCAGATAAAATATCTTCGTAATTAATCCCAGATTAATTTTCTCTCTCATCTAATTAATCCCAGATTAATTAAGTGCGAGTCATACGTCATCGGTGAATCTTCGGGAAGTGACCCATGAGATCCCCAGATATGTTGGCAGTAAATCCGGTCGTTGGACTATCCGAACACGTAAGTGCCTAGTACTACGTTTTTACCGATTTACAAGACAATGTTGGCTTCTAACAAAGCACCATGCCTACCCAATTCTCCAGAAATATCCTTACATGAATATGTGATCTATATCAGGCGTAGTATACGTAGTATTGCGTATTTCGATCCAGTATCGGATGTCACGTGCTAGGCCTGGGGCTGGAATTGTGTCTGCCCCATACGAAGCACATATCGGATCTCTGGCAACTAGTCTCTATAATCGGATAATCATGACCTAGTCATATTATCCCGATGACTGCAGTACATAAGAGAACCAGTTCCGTATCCTACGTGACCATCATCTCCACTATGACTGGAGGATACTTCTGTCTTGACATCACACCCAACTCACTACGATTCTCAATATACCCAGCAGAGGCGTACACAGAACCTGTTAAAGCCCTGGATGACCTAAAACCAAAGTTATTGATTGTCGCAAGTATTAGCGGTGCAAGTCTCAGGTTAAGACCAAATACTTCTACCCTGATTCGGACTTCCATAGACACATAGTCATACTACCAATGGAATTCCGAGGGGTCTATCCAGAGCGAAGCTGTTTTCCGTACCATCGGTAAAAAACAACCTCCTACTACACTTGCATGAGTATCCTATACCCAAATATATGAGAACTATGTCGTTATGCCCTCACAACGCGCACAAGTATAATACTAGTCTTTTACGCATTATCGATGTCCAATCTCGATAATACACTGACTAGGGATATTTAATGATTAAACCTTCGTGGATTGATACTGTCTCATATCATCTCAATCCAGGTACTAATCATAAGGACCTCCTATCATTTATACATCTTGGTGATCTAATCACAAATGATAAGAGAGCAATTTCCTTTGTCATATAGTTAATTTGTACAACAACACCATGATCTGTACAAATAGTGACGCTATGGGTCATAACTGTCCAACACTTCCTCCATGTCAAGGATAATAAAACCTGTTGGGAGAATGAGTTTGTCAACTTTGACCAGCACATCTTCAACTACACCTCTCGGAAATACGAGTGTTCTATCAGCAAGTTGTATAGATACTGAGGTGAGCATTGCTTCTCCAATTTATAGTTTCCTGTAAATCGAAAAAGGTATCAAATTAACACTATCACCTAAATCACACAAAGCTTTACCGATGTAATGTTCTCCAATGGTGCATGGGACGGTGAAACTGTAAGGATATTTCAATTTTTGGGGAAATTCCTTTGAATGATGGCACTGCATTCTTCTGTTAGTTACTGTTCGTAATCTCCCAATCTCCGCTTTCGTGAAAGAATCTCTTTCATGAATTTGACATAGCTGGGCATTTCCTCCAATGCTTCTGTAAATGGAATGTTGATATGCAGCTTTTTGAAGACCTCTAAGAATCGAGAAAATTGTTTGTCCAGTTTTTTTTTGGAGACGCTGTGGAAAAAGGTGGAGGTGGAGTAGATTTTTCTTGATCTTTTTCTGTTCTTCTTTTTCCTCCATCTGTGGAACTTCTTCTTTTGGAACTTCTTCAATGGATGCCTTGATTCCAACATCTTTGTTGATTTCAATACCGCTTTTCAAAGTAATGGCTTGACATTACTCATTCCCTCTGTTCCTTGGATTTGGTTCTGTATTGCTGGGAAAATTTCCTTGCGGTCTGTAACTCTGAGTATTGGCTAGTTGTCCCATTTGATTCTCCAGTGCTTTAATAGAAGCTGAATGACTTTGATTTAATGCTACTTGATTTTGAACCATAGCTGCTAAAGCATTGTATTTTGTTTCTTGCATTTTGAACATCTCTGCAAACCATTCTTTCATTTATGGTTTTTTCTCATACTTCTGGCTTTTGTTTTGTTGTTGGAATCCAGGTGGTGGATTGTTCTTTTGCCCTGAGTTGTTGCTCCATGCGAAATTAGGATGATTCCTCCACCCGGGGTTGTAGGTGTTGGAATATGGATTGTTCCCCTATCTGTTGAAATTGTTGACATAATTCACCGTCTCTTCGTGTTGGTTGTAAGATTCTGACTCTGGTGCTCCTCCATATGGTGAACTTGTGGATCCAGCATTAACCTTCATGTTAAGAGTTTCCGGATTTTTTACAAATCAAATCCAGCTTTGCATTCATTGCTGTGTTGGCTCCAACTTCATAAATTCCTGTGATTCGTTGGATCATGCTCCTTTCTGTTGGCCACAATGAATTATTGTTGGCCATTTCTTCAATTAAATCTCAGGTCTGATCTTCTCCTTTTTCCATTAAAGCTCCTCCAGCAGCAGCATCATTGTAGTTCTCATTAATCCAGAAAGTCCATTGTAGAAGGTTTGGACTTGTAGCCACTTTGCAATCTCATAGTGAGGACATTTTCTGAGGAAATCCTTGTACCTTTCCCAAGCTTCCCAGAGGGACTCTGAGTCATGTAGCACAAAGGATGTAATGTCATTCCTCAGCTTTGCAGTTATGGCTGGGGGAAAGTACTTTGCAAGGAATTTGGTGGCTAGAGTGTTCCAAGTTGTGATGGAACCTGCTGGTAGTGAATGTAGCCAAGCCTTAGCTCTGTCTTTCAAGGAATATGGGAAAACTGTTGGACAATTATGACCCATAGCGTCACTATTTATAAAAGACATTGTGGTTCTTGTACAAATTAACTATGTGACAATGGAAATTGCATTTTATCATTTTGTAATTTGATTACTTGAATATATAAATGATAAAAGTCCTTATGATTAGTTCCAGATTATTAGATATGAGACAATATCAATCCATAAAGGTTTAATCATTAAATATCCCTAGTCGTAGTATTATCGAGACTGGACATCGATAATACGGAATAGACTAGTATTGCACTTTTGCGTGTTATGGAAGCGTAACAACATAGTTCTCATATATTTAAGTATTGGATACTTATGCAAGTGTGATAGGAGGTTGTGTTTACCGATGGTACGGAAACAGCTTTGTTCTGGATAGACCCATCAGAATCTCATTGGTAGTATGACTATGTGTCTATGGAATCCGAATCAGGGTAGATGTATTTGATTTTAACCTGAGACTTACATTGCTAGTACTTGCGACAATCAATACGCTTTGGTTTTGGTCGTACGGGACTTTAACAAGTTCTGTGTACACCTCTTTTGGGTTTATTGAGAATCGTAGTGTATTGGGTGTGATGTCAAGACGGAAGTATCACTTCAGTCATATGGAGATGATGATCACGCAGGGATACAGAACTGGTACTCTAATGTGTTGCAACCATCGGGATAATATGACAAGGTCATGATTATCCGATTAAAGATACTAGTTGCTTGTGATCCGATATATGCTTCGTACGGGGAAGACACTATTCCAGCCCTAGGCCTTGCATGTGACATCCGATACTGGATCGCAATACGCAATACTACGTATACTACGCTTGACAAAGATTATATATTCCCTTAAGAATATTTCTGGAGAATTGGGTAGGCACGGTGCTTTGCTAGAAGCCAACCATGTCTCGTAAATCGGTAAGAACGTAGTACGAGGTACTCACGTGTTCGGATAGTCCGACGACTGGATTTACTGCCAACATATCCAGGGATCTCATGGGTCGCTTCTTGAAGATTCACCGATGACGTATGATTCGAATATAATTAATCTAGGATTAATTACGAAGAGATTTTATCTGGGATAAAATATTGTTAGAAGAGAGAGAACGATTAATTTGGAATTAATCGATAAAATAATATATTCGATATATTAAATGAAATTAGATTTCGACACGGAATTAAAATTGGATTTTAATTCGGGCGAACGAATTAATTTAGAATTAATTCGCGAGCGATATGAATAGTAATTTTGCTATGTATAATTATTTAATTAAATTTGATTTAATTACGTCGCAACGGAAAATTCATTAATTCGGAATTAACGAACCCGAGCCCGAAATATGTATGCGGGCCCACTCGGATTTTGAATTTAGTGGGGCCCATATGTCACATCACAAGTCACATCACTTGTCATTTTATTCACTTTTGGTGATGGAAGTTAGTGAAGACTTTTGAGATAACTTGTTTCTTACACAAGTTGATGTGATGAAAGACTTTTACCAAATATTTGAGATTTGGTATATGTTATTTTGTTTTTGGAAAATCAAATACACAAGTCAACATTTCCAATCTCATCTCTCTCTCTCAAAAAAAAAAATGCATTATCCATCTCTTTGAAAGGCTAAGCCGAAACTCACCAATGAGAAGAAGAAAAATTGTTGCAATTTTTCTAAGTGCTAGCACACCAAAGATTCATACAAAGGTGATAGGGAAACCATTCCCAAGAGCTTGGAATCAATCTTAAAGCTTGGAGCTTGGAGATCAACTTCAAAGAGAAGCTTGAAGCATTTCAAAGGGAGCAAAGTTTTTGTTCTCTACATATCCTACAAACCGATCAAAATGAGTATATTTCTGCTATTCTCCTTTACGTATTCACACTATTTTATGCTTGGATTGATCTTGGGATGACTTTAGAAACCCAACAAAAACATGTAGTCTCATTGCATCTTCAGCCCGCTCGTTGTAATTGAAAGTGCCGCAAACTTCCAGGAAGTTGCTGGTGTGGGCATTATGATCTTCGGTTGCATTCCTCCGAAATGAACTGATTGTTGTATCATCATCTGAATGCATGTTTTGATGTCACACGCATTTGGTGGTAAGAGAGGAAGTATAATACAGGAAATGAAGCCGTCAACCACCGATATAGTTCTGTCTCGAATATGAATTGGTGGTGCAACTTCCAAAGGTTCAGGTTCCATGTTAATCAGTGCTTCTTGGCCTTCTCGTCTTTCCCTTCTCAACTGTCTGATAGTTCTTTCAATTTCTGGGTCAATCGGTTGGATTTCAAAGTTTCTGGTTCGTCTCATGTAGTGTCTGAGAACCTGAAACACAAGAAAATAAATAGAAATAATAAATAAAAACAAATTAGACACAAGTAAAGGTATTTAACCCCAAAATTAATAGTGAAAGATAAATAAGTCACCGGTAACGGCGCCAAAAAACTTGACCGGTGTGATCACCACGTATAACGCAAGCGCATGTATCGTTCAAGTAGTATAAATATATATCGATCCATGAGGACTTAATACCTAAGCTATTAATTTATGAAGCTAAATGTTTACGAGTATCTAATAGATTGGTTGTTTGATTGGATGGTGACTGACATGCTCGAAAAGTGGTCTTTTACTCCCAAGTATAAGAGTGTCGAAGTAATAAAATAACCCGGTGAGTCCGGGGTCGATCCACAAAGAAGAAATTTAGCAAAACAGAATATTTAACAGTATAGGAATGAAAAGTTTGCTTTGTTGAAGTAGTTGGAGGATTTTAGGTTGAAATACAGTAATAGAAGGAAATGCTCGAGTTAGGGGATCCACTTTTTCTTTTAAACATTTATAAATCTCGCTTTATAATAATTTATAAATTGCATTTTTATACCCACTTAATTTATTACAAGAATTAATTATGCCAATTAAATAACCAGCCATAAAAATGGTAGTCATTTCTGTCAATAATTAGTCCGACCAAGGTACCAAACATGCCAAAAATAGAAGACCAGCCATAAAGGCGGGTGATACCGTTTGTCTATAACAAGTCCTACCAAGGTACCTAATTATGACAAAATCGTATAAAACCAGCCATATAGGCGGTTATAAAGATAAAACCAGCCATAAAGGCGGTAGAGAGAGGTAAGATAAAACCAGCCATAAAGGCGGTATAAAGATAAAACCAGCCATAAGGCAGGGTAGACAGATAAAA
>SKCR01039158.1:0-61480 GCA_019454045.1 Zanthoxylum bungeanum | reverse complement strand
AAAATCGGTTTCTATACTTGCATCAAGAGCGAGGTTGAAAAGTGTTCTTAACCCTTCTCTTTTTAATTAAAAAATGTATGTTTTTGTTGATTTATATGAGATATAAATTGTTTCATGCATGTTGTGATGAGTAGGCATATTATTATATTCATATGATGAATGTTTGTTTCTTTTAATTCATGAGATGAATGTATTGCATTGATCATAAATTTTTTCGGCTCTTATTTTTATGTTGTTTTTGGTTTTGGGAATGTAAGGCCATAAGGCCATTATTTTACAAGTGTTGTAAATTTATTTTCATATGTAAAAATTCTAAGTTGTAATATTCTATGCACTTTGGAGTGCCGATGCCACCAGAGACTCAACACCTCTTCATGGAGCAAGATTTGAAAGAGCCCGATCAATATAATTTTATTTTTATGTTATATGTATGTTTAATTCGAAATGTTTGAATAACATGTCATATAGCTTAGAGTGTCTACTCTTGTATTTTCACATGCTATAACATGTAATAGATGCATGGATATTCTAGTCATAAAATGTGATTTTATGAAATTCAAAAGAGTTAAATTGGAATACGACATGCATGAAAATAAATTAATGAGATTAATTGATTTAATGGTTTAAAATTGGAAATTCAAAGTTTCAATATATATATGAGCTTTGTGAGTGCATTATGTTTTCCCTTGGAATATCGGATGGAAACCCAGACGTAAATTCCATAGCCGATTCCAAATGGACGGTAGTGTGGCCTGCACTTATGATACAATTTCACGTATTATTAGAATTCATAAGGCGCTTATATTAATTAAATAGTTTAATAAAATTTTATCCATTTGTTCAATTTTAAATTTTAAACTTGTTAGTGAACTAATATTTTAAGAGTTAAAATCAATTAGGTCACTAAATCAAAGTTAATTAAATTAGTTTAATTAATTAAAATATTAATTGAGACTAATGAGAATTAGTTAATAAAAATTTTAAGAGTTAAAATTGCTTAGATCACTAATTATGCATTGGTGTAAAGAAAATTTATGTTTTAACCGCGCATAAATTTATAGACATTAGTGAATTAAAATATTAGATATTTTAGTAGAAACCTTAAATTTTAAAATAGTGAGTGGGAGATAGATATACGACAATATATCATGTGATCTTCGTTGTTAGTACGAAAGCGTGAGATTCAAAAGGCACCTCGAGACGGCTTTATTTTCGTCCCCCTACGAATGGTGTCCATTTTAGGTCAATATAAAGTTTGGATTTCGAGAGGATATGAACTTTAGATGTATTCGGTGAACTGGCCTACCCTAGAGCGACACTTCACTAGTTAAGTCTGAGTGTTATGAAACAACATGTTACCACTCACGAAGGAATGATTAAATATTGATCGAAATTCCTTGATCAAATCAAATGGTTGATGGTTAATATAAGAATAAGAGTTATTCCCGCATATATTAATCAATTGAGATTGTCTCGATCTATCATGCAAATACTTGACCTACTCTATGACGACACTTATTTGTGGGATGATAGATTTATGTGGCATAGTAATTCGTTTAGGTTTCTAATTCATTAAACATTGTCCTTGCATCATGTTTAATTTTATGCCTAAAATATTTGATGATTTTAATATGTGGTGAATGGATATTAAATGCATGTTTATTTTATGTTATTTTAGCCTTGGTTTCTCCAATTATTGCTTATGCGATGAATGGATATTAAATACATGTTTATTTTATTTAATTTCAGCCTTGGTTTCTCCAATTATTGCTATTCTCTCTAATGAAAAATTACCGGGATAAATTATGTTAAGTGGAAAAGTAACATGAATGCAATTCTGGTTTGTGAAGACATTAAGTTTTTCCTGACGGAGGAATGTCCTCCCGAGCCAGCCAAAAATTCTAGCCAAGCTATAAGTGATGCCTACAAGAAATGGGTCGCGGCCAATGAGAAAGCCCGCTGCTACTTGCTAGCAGAGATGTCCGAGGTTCTTACTGCAAAACATGAGCCAATGGCTACAACATCTTTGATGATGGAGTCATTACAGGGCATGTTTGGACAGCCTTCGGAGCGACAACGTCATAAGGCTATGGTCTCAGGGATGACCGCGAAGATGAAGGAATGGACATATGTCCGAGAACACGTCTTGAGGATGATGACCTATCTCAACTTTTATGAAATTCATAGAGCTCGTATTGACTAGGGATGGTAATTTCGCCCACAAACCCGCAAACTCGCAAAAAACCACCCGCAATGGGTAGGTTTTGATAAATATTTAAGCGGGTTTGGTAATTTAAAATAGAAGCCAGTGCGGGTTTGGTAATTAAACAAAACCAGCGGATACTTGCAAGCTTAATTTTGTTTGTTTTATATTTTTAGGGTAAAAAATTATCTCATATAAAATGACTCACTCACTTTTAATTTTTGAGTTGCTCTCTCCTAATATTTTTGAATTACTTCTTATCATGGTTCAATAATTTTAATGATATGAATTTAATATAATGAAGGATATTCAGCTAGTGATTCATGAATGTAATGGTAATGATATGAACTTGACATTATGTTATAAATATTTTAAACTTTTATTTATGTGTTCTAATATGTAAACTGTCAAATACTTCTTTTTTGTATGTTATGAAAAAATATCAATGTTTAATTTAAAAAAATTGTATTATTAAGAGCATAATGGAATTCAATATTTTAAAAACCAGTAAAAAAATCTATTGGGTACCAATGCAAATTTGGTAACTTATTTTAATATGCGGGTGGGGGTTTGGTAATGAAATTTAAAACCAGCAGTGGGTATGGTACGGGTTTGGTAATTTATTTACATATACGAGTGAGGGTTTGGAAATATCAAACTTGCATCAAACCCTACCCACTGTCATCCCTAGTATTGACGAGCGTAGCCAGATGACCATGATCATGGAAACTCTTCCGAAGAGTTTCCTGTAGTTTAAAAGAAACTATATTATGAACAAGTTGACCTTTACTTTGACTCAACTGCTAAATGAGCTCACTCATTACGAGTCCATATTGGTGGAACTGTGTAAGCCAGGTGGAGAGGCAAATGTTGCCGAATCTTCTATATCTGCCAAGAATAAGAATAAATGCACTGGGAAGACTAAGGCAAAGCCTATGAAGAAGAATAAGAGAGGCTCCAAAGATGCCAAGACCAAGGGAAAATGTTTCTATTGCAACAAGGATGGGCATTGGAAAAGGAATTGTCCTAATACCTTGCTGAGCTGAAAGAGAAGAGGGTCACATGTAAATAGGATTTACTTGTCATCGAATATCTTTTAGTAGAGGATGATAAATCCGTATGGATTTTTGATTCTGGAGCCACTAACCATTTTTTCTTCTTTTCGGCTGCTTAATTCGTGGATGGACCTTGCTGAAGATGACTACATCATTGGGGTCAGGACAGTGGATGCCATTTCAGCAAGAGCAGTGGGAGTTTCTAGTTTGAATTTTTTAAATAATAGTTGTTTAAATTTAAACAATGTGTTATATATTCAGGGTTTTCGCAGGAATTTGATTTCAGTTTCTCAATTTTTGGATGACAATTTTTCTATTTCGTTTAATAAGAATTTGGTGATTCTTGGTAGAAATAGATTTTTTATATGCACAGGAAACTCTGAAAATAATTTATATGTTTTAAGGCCGTTAACACATAATTCACTGCTCAACACTAAATTATTTAAGGTTGAAAAACCTAAAACAAAACGACAAAATATTTCTCATGATAACACTGTTGAGTGAGGAACGGATAAGCCGTGGCGCAGCGGAACTCGCCTGAGATCAAATCCCGAGCGAATAAATTTTTTTTTTTTCCGACAGTAACAAAAACAGTATAAAATTTTTTAATCACAAATTTAAATCTTTCAATGCACTAAAAATCATTACCAATTTTTATGCATTAAAATAATTACCTTAAGCTCAATTAAATATTTACACACTTCAATACATTTATCAACTCTTGATAAATCATTCCAAGCAATTAAATTATTCTCCAACACTTGAAAAATAATCCAAGCATACAAAATCACTATATCAACTATATACTAATTTTTCCATACACTTTTATGCTTCAATTCCTCGCATACATGCTTCTAATTTATCCAACAAATCCACCAACAATTTTTCTCAACAAAAATTACAAATTAAATTTACCAACTAAAGCTTTCAATCCTTGCCAATTGTTGAAGCTTTACATCCAAACTTTTCCAAATCCTTCAAGCAATTTCAACCTTTGAAATCTTTCTATCTCCACCAAAATAAGCTTCTCCAAGAATAAATCTTGGTGATCAAAAGGTGGTTTGATCACTCAAGAATGGCAACCCACTTTTCCCAAAAATTCAACACTTAAACCTTAGGAAAAAAAAAATTTCAAGAACATAGATTAGCCCTTAACACTTCGGAATTAATTCCATGGACTTGATTATTTGTTGGGTAATATTTAGTGAGAGTTTTGGCTTGATTTTGAGAGCAAAATAAAAAAAATTCAATTAATTTTCTTTTTCTGGTTTCGGCAGCAGGCTTGGAGGGAGAAGAAGAAATTTATTTTTTTTCTTGTTCTCTTTCTTCGGCAGGCAATGAGTAAGTAAAAAAGGAAGAAAATAGCTTTTTGCTTTTATTTTGTTTTTATTAATAAAAATAATGAAAACCAAAACTAAACCAATTAACAAACCATGGTTCAAGGAAATCTTTTCCCTACACCACAAATTTCAAAAATTAAATTAACCAAAGTTAAAAAATTAATCTTACCAACTTAGTCAACTTAGTCACAATCAAATGATTTAGTTACTTTAACAAAAATATTCAATTGCATTAACTAAAGTTACTTTAATTAATTAAAACTTTTTTTTTGGTATAAACCAAGTAATTAATTTTGTACATTAATTTAACAATTAAATTAATTTACTAATTAATTACTAATTTAATGTAAATCAAATTTACATCTATTATACAATAAACTTATATAAACTCTTGATATAAAATTAATTAATTCAATTCATCTCATGAATTATCGGATCAAACAATTTAATCCTTAAAACCCAAAAAATACTTTGTCAACATTTGACAAAAAGTCGCCCTAGTGCTCAACGAGTAACCTTAATATAATGGAACTCTCTAGGCTCATGTTCGGTTGTTACTTATATATATACATATATATCTCATATATTCGTACACATATTCATGAAGGCCTGCCCACCTACAAATCATGACTATAAACAACACGACACGTCGAACCATACAAGTTGAGGTTAAAACGTTAATGTATAATCCCTTCGTCATTACTGTCTCCAATTGAGTAAGGTTATAGTTTTTACTGTCAAAACTTTATCTACTCAATATATAATAACTTTTCACAATCATATTCCATTAATAAATAATATATGCAAAACTCTTTTCAATATTATTTATAATGTTAAAGAAACAATTTCTTCAACGAACTTTTGGCCAAAAGATTTCTGGAATACACTCTGAAAAATTTCTGGAAACATAATCCAACCATATGGACTGACGAATCCTCATTTTTAACATACACCGACCTTCGTGAGCATCGGTCTATACCTAACAGTCATCCAGAGGTCAGACCATAAAAGGTCTCTGACATGCATGGTATCAGGCACATAGGATCACTTACAAGACCACCGTGGTGTCTCAAGTCAAAGGACCACAATAACTACTCAACTCGAAAAAACAACTATTGACAGTTTTATGGAATATTATTAGTCATGTTTTATTAGTTTGTTGATATTCATTCCACTAATGAATATATGCATTTCTATACGAACTTCCACTAAGTTGACAGTCTATTGAGACAAACCATATGTCCATTACATATATAGACAATGCACTAGTCTTACCAATATAATGACCGACCCATGTCAATATATCTAGACCAGGAATAATTTATATTCGAGAGAATGCGTGATATTTCTCAACACCATTTGCAACTCTTGCAACTATATCACCATATGTTGTAACTCTCGGGTCTTTACTAATTTCATATAAGGTTCCGAGTAAAACTCGAAATCTCTAACTCTTAGAGTAATATAACACTTAGATTTACAATATATAAATAAAAGTAAGAAATTACCATACAAATAAATAAATAATCATGATAAAGAAAATATTACATTGCATAAATAATAAATATTCATACAAAAAGTGAATGGTGCTCGATCACCATTTCCAACAAACATATATCTGTGGCATTTTAGAATTGGTCATATTAGCCTTGACCGGATAGATAGGTTGATAAAGAACAAAGCTTGAAACGTTATACTTTACTGGATAGATTAGTTGATAAAACAATTAAGGCTTGAAACTTTACCAGTCTACGAATCTTGTCTAGAAGGAAAGATGACCAAGAGCCATTTTACTGGAAAAGGTATAAGATCCAATCAACCACTTGAGCTAATACATTCGGACATTTACGGATCGATGAATATAAGAGCCCGATGAGGTTATGAATACTTCGTCACATTTATTGATGATTATTGTAGATATAGGTATGTTTACCTAATGTATCACAAGTCAGATACCTTTGAAAAGTTTAAAGAGTATCGTGTCGAGGTTGAGAACCAATTATGTAAGATGATCAAAACTCTACGATCGGATCGTGGAAGAGAATACCTTGATAAATATTTCGATGAATTCTTAGTTGCTGTGGATATGCATTGCAAATATCAATGTATATCCTTAATGTAGTTCCATCTAAGTCTATTTATATGACTCCCTTAGAGTTATGGAGTTTTCATAAAGCTAGTTTATGATATTTTTGCATATGGGGGTGTCTAACACATGTTCTGAAGAATAAGACTACTATGTTGGAGCCACTTTCTCAGGTGTGCCTATTTGGAGGTTATACTAAGGAGACTAGAGGTGGGGTCTTTTATAGTCCGGAAGATAACAAAGTGTTTATGTCATCAAACGCTACTTTTCTTGAGGAGGACTATATGTGGGAGCTCAAACCTCGAAGTAAAGTATTACTCAATGAGTTACTTGCTGGTTGACCAGCACACCATTGTCAACAACAGTTGACAAAAACATAACACATTTGACATCTGAACGTCAGATGCAAGTATTTCAGAATGATCTACCACCTAGACATAGTGGAAGGATTGTACGACAACCTGATCGATATCTAGGAGTTGGAGAGGCATAATTTTTCATATCCAGTGATGATGTAGATGATCCATTGACCCATCGTAGTGCAATGGATGATTCTGATAAAAAAGAATGGCTCAAAGCCATGAACCTCGAGATGGAGTCTATGTACTCCAACTCAATCTGGGAACTTGTAGACCAACCTGATGGGATAAAATAAATAGGTTGCAAGTGGATTTATAAAACAAAGAGAAGAGCGTATGGGAAGGTAGATCTTCAAGGCTAGACTAGTGGCGAATGGTTATATCTAGAAAGAGGGAGTTGACTATGATGAGACTTCTCGCCAGTATCCATGTTTAAATCCTTCCGTACTTTTCTCTCCATTATCGTATATTATGACTATGAGATTTGGCAGATGGACGTCAAGACTACATTCTTGAATGGAAATCTTGATGAGTGTATCTATATGGTACAACAAAATGGGTTCATAGCCTAAGGTCAAGAACAAAAGTTTTACAAGCTGCAAAGGTCCATTTATGGACTTAATCAAACATCTCGATCTTGAAACATAAGATTTGACATCACGATCAAGTCTTATAATATTGAGCAGAACGTCGATGAGCCTTGTGTATACAAGCGCGTTATTGACGAAAAAGTGATTTTTCTCGTTTTGCATGTCGATGATATTTTACTAATTGGGAATGTTATAAAAATATTATCGGACGTGAATAGCTAGCTAGTTGACCAATTCCAAATGAAAGATTTAGGAGATTTCAGTTATGTACATGAGGGTTCTAGATTCTTCGGGATCGCAATAGGAGACTGTTAGCTATGTCTCAGGCATCCTATAACGATAAGATCCTTGTGCGATTTGGGATAGCGAATTAAAAGAAAGGCAATTTTCCTTATCGATATGGAATTCATTTTTCAAATGGACAGTCTCCTAAGACACCTCAAAGAGTTGTGGAAATAAGACATATCCCGTATGCCTCAACAGTGGTAGTCTTATGTATGTTATGTTATGCACGAGACCGAACATCTATTTTAAAGTGGGAGTAGTTAGTAAGTTTCAGTCTAATTCAGGATTAGATCATTGGGTGGCTGTGAAACATATTCTCAAGTATCTTAAGAGAAAGAGAAATCATATGCTTGTATATTCTGGTAAGGATATGATCCTCAAGGGATATACGGACTCTGATTTTCAGACGGATGTTGATTCTAGGAAATCAATATCTGGATTAGTGTTTACCCTAAGTGATGAGGCCATTTTGTGGAGGAGCATAAAGCAATCTTGTATTGTTGACTCCATCATGGTGGCTGAGTATGTAGCAGCTTGCGAAGCAGCTAAGGAAGCTGTCTAGCTCCAGAAATTCTTGGGAGATTTGGAAGTTTTTCCACATACGGATAAACCACTCACACTTTATTGCGATAATAGTGGTGCAGTGGTGAATTCCATCAGGGAGATAATACAGAGAGGACACATTTCATGTAATGTAAACAAAATTATTTATTTTGAAATAAAAGATGCATTATTCATTTGTCAAATATTTGATTTAAATCGCATATTGTGAATTATCTTTATTTATCCTTGATTACTAATGTGCCTTCAGACATAGTGTATGAGTGTCATACATAAGAGTATTTAATTCTGAAGTTAGTAATATAAAATAGTCAATAGAGAGCAAACAAAACATGTATTTTTTTATTGTTTATTTATAGCTGCAGTTCATTCTATAATTGTATGGAGACCTTGATCAGGGATCATATGTGGTGACATGAGAATGAAGACACCTTATATGATGTGATCATTTAGGATATGACCTAGATAGAAATGAATTTATTATAATATCCATTAAATAAAGGAATTCATTTCAATTTACTAGATGGTCATAGATGGATTGATCTGAATCCTGAGTGTACTGCAAACTCTTGTATGGCAGGCTTTGTCCTTTGATTTACAAATGTGAGGTTGGTGTAGCAATCCCGACCAATAGCTACGTACTTTGGGGACATGGTTTAGTATGTAGCTTAGGACGTTTTACATAGATATGGAGTTCACTCCTTCTTGTCAGAAGTAGATGAGTATCTTCTTTAAGGGTTGATTCGGTACTTAAACGTTTAGAGTGCTCAAGTCTTTCTATTACGAATAGAAATATTAATATTCATAATAGTTATGAATAAATCATTCATTAGAGAATCAATGGTACTTATGGCACAAAATAATTAGAGGGGTATAACGGACATTATGACCCGGCTCTAATTATAAGATACCCGTGAAAGGCCAATCCGTATTTAAAGACTATATCGATGGACACCGACGTAGTTCGGCTTATATTATTTATGTACGGCAATGAGAGTGCATCTTTGGATTTTTAGTGGAATAACCTAAAATTAATAATTCAGAATATTTAATTAAGAGTTTAATTAATATTCCACGATTATTAGAACTTTGAACTATATGTCCATTTGGTCTTCGTGCTAACTCGATATACTGTAGCAAATTTAATGTAATTGGAAAGTACAATTATACACACACACACACATATATATTATATTAATGAGATTAATAATATATCTTGTCACACATGTAACTTTATATTATATTTTAGTATAAGATTTTCATTAAATAAATGATGATGAGATAATCATTTAATTTAATGTAAATAAATGCCACTTTAGGAAATGAAGAATTTTAAAAATCAATTTTTTTATGAATGGTAATTATATCTTTTTATTTTGTAATATCTTTATGTCATTATGATGGCATTTATCAAAAGACTATATGTTACAAAAATTGACTAGGGTGGATGAATATTGTACATGAAAATGGATTATGGTTTGTTTTTTTTTGGCAAATTTAACCTTAAGTATAAAATGATAAGTGTGTTATTTTTTTACTAAAAAAAAATTTCATTCTTGTGAAACCCTAGCCATCTTAGTTCATTATTTTCTCTCCAGTGTTGAAATAAAAAGAAAAAGAACAAAAAGAGAAGAAAATATTTTGGTATGATATACTTCATCTCTAAAGAGTTTGGAGATTGGATTGTGAGTCAAGCCCACCATTGTCTTTATAGGTAGCGAGACATAGCGCGGAAGATTATTCAGAGTTGGAACAAATATCCTCATCTTCTTTCTTTTACACTATACAGCAGTGAATAGAAAATCTGCTCATTGTCGCATCTTGTTGGTTTATTTGGGGACTCGGTTTGTTTTGATATTTGTACAGAAAATTTTGGAAATACAAAGGGGTGTTTCTAGGGTGTTGTGGAGTTGTTTTGGTGAAAAAAAATGACCTGAAACTTTGCTATTGCTCACGTAAATTAAGGGTAGTTTGGGGTGAGCTATGCGCGCATTTTGGGAGAAAAATAGATCTGATCTAAGCTGTTGTTCGGGGGTTGTTCCGGGACTGAAAAATTATGAAAAACATAAGCAAAACATCATACTAGAGCTGGTCAGATTCGGCCATCAAAGGGAGTGGGCATGAAAAAATTTCTAGGTCGATCCCGATACCTAAGCCGCTTCCGCTGCGTAAGGAAATCAATTCCTATATATTGTGTACCAGAGCAGAAAAAAAGACAATATCCGAGCCCACCCTTAATTGATTCAGATTCTAATGGCGAGCCTTTGATATGTAAGGCTTGGCCAAGGTATACGCTTTGTTTCCCTTTTTGTGTGTTATCACACAATTTTTCCTCTCTTGGCATAAGTTCCTAGGACAAAAAGGTTCCATTCAGCCGAACAAGTCTAGGTCGTGACCACACTATCTCCAATCGTCAAGCACCCACAAAAAGCTGAAGATCTTGTTGTCGAGCAGGCTCCGCAGGGTACCTCATCTGATATAGTTTTGGGGAGTCGTGATCCTTTTGTTAGGCCGGTTGTGGGAATCCTAGGATGAGATCGATGTCCCTCGCAGTGGAAGTGGGTATAACCTATGGATATCAAACTTGGGTGTATTTTTAAATTATTTATGGAATACAATATTCTGTTATGAGTCCGTAGGAAAAATATTGGGGCCGATATTGAGTCTGAAATGGAGAAAATAAATTTTAGCACTCATGGGTAACAGCTCTCGGCATGTCGCTACGTTCAGACTTGGGAGTCGCAATGCCCCATATGTGAATGGTCGACGTCACGAGTCACTAGGTTGAGTGTCACGACTCCCGAACCTCTGAGAGTTGAGTGTCACGATGCCAGAGATCTCAGTCTAGACGCTGCCCTGTGTCAAATATTGGCAGTGAGCAAATTTTCCTTGAATTCAATCCAAAAGATTTACAATTTTCTCTAAACACTTCAATACACTTAAAATCCAATTTTAACATCAAAACCAACATCAACACATGTTATACAACAAACGTACATATATTATAAATACATATATATATATTTCTTTGAATCAAAATATAACCAAAATAGAATACTATAATAAAGTGGCTCATGAATAATTCTAGGTCACTCAAAGGTTGTCAAATGATTCTAGAATTGTAGCCATAGCTCCAAGCTATCATCCAGAGTTCCAAACTCTAATTTAATCTTCCAAGTCCAACATGAACATTTTGACCCAATCACAATCATATTGTGTTTATGCTTCCAAAATATCCTGACATAATTCATTAGCCTAATTTCTACATCAAGCTATGTTATTATGTATCCAATACATAATACACCACTATATATTTCATTAATGATAGCAACTCACTAATGAAAACAAATGTTTAGAGAAGATCAAACTTACCTAGCAAACTTGATTCCAAGATCCAATCTTCTTATCCTTGTTGAAATGTTGTAGAGAACTTCCAAAGCTAGCAAGCTTGATTCGAAGATCCAATCTTCTTCTCATTATTTTGTAGAGAACTTCCAAAGCTAGCAAACTTGATACGAAGATCCAATCTTCTTCTCATTGTTGTTGTAGAAAACTTCCAAAGCTTCTCCCACAAAAACTTTACTTAGGCTAACATTTCTTTCTTATGCTTAATGCTTATTTTAGCTTACTTTGCGTTGATTAAAAACTTGCTCAAACTTGTCTTTTATCGTAAAACTTATGCAATTTTTAATTAATAAAAGTTCTAATAAACTTTTATTAATTCTTAATCCAATTTATTCAAATATGTATGATTAGGTGTGACTAATCACCTTTGTCTAACACTTTAATTTAGTCCAATTAAATCAAAACAAAGTTTAATCAATGGATTAGTTCAATGTCTACCACTTTGATTTAATCCAATTAAATCAAGACAACTACATGTATTATTAAATAATTATAATTACCAAAAATATCCTCCAATGGAAGTGATATTTGTGAAATTACAATACAGCCCTTGTGTGATTTTGGATTATTCCAATTAATCCAATTGGGTCAAAGTAAATAATTAATGTTATCCAATAACACTTAATTATTTTAGTTGATAACTATAATATCAAATATTATTTATTATAAAAAATTATCGGCTACCCAATTTCTCAACGAGTACACTTCATATTATTTATTCCTCAATTCACTGGTTTTGGCACCTACCATCTGAGGCGCTATCTACATGATTTCAAGATAGCAATATCATTGGCCAGGGTCTGTATTCGTTCTACTATCTTGTTCACGGTGATTTCCAATTGATATACACATGAGCTGTCACTACTGGTCATTTCTGAGTCTGTTAGCCGTCTCTTAACTAATATACCTTGCTCTCTAACCCAACGGGCCGCTATAATGGTTGCATTACAAGTGTTAGCATGATGTGTGTATGTCATCCTTTTTAAATCTTTCTCATCACTGATCGAGAAGTCCTCCCAAAATCCACCATTTTCGCCTTCTCCATTCTCACTGTCGCTAGTGTCCCATATTCCTATAATATAGGCTTGTTGATGGCAGGTTTGTAAGGCATATTCTTCTGGTAGGCCTAAGTTGATCATGTAGTTTGGTGGTGGTACGATATGGTGGTTTCGTAAGGGATTTCAGTTAGTGTTTGATTGGCTCCTTTCGGGGTCGGGTATTTTATGGCTATCGATGAGGTATTGAATTTAATATCTAAGGTAATTGCAGTTGTTAGGATCATGGACTTTTGTTGATGGAAGTGAAAGTATTGGTCTAGGTTCATGTGGCGAGGTACAAGGTTTAGTATTTGTTTGGGTCAACGGGTTTCAATAAGCCTTGCCTTTTTAGCTTCTCTAACTCCTTTGATAAGGGCCAACCAAGATTGGAAAACATGATATTACAAATGGCAGCGACTTCAGCAGGACTAGGTTTCACTCCAGAAGCTCCTCTAGGGGTTCTATTATTTTGACCATAGAATTTCCTATTTTCGACTTTTTCCTCTTCTATATCTATCATCGTCTCCTTTAATTATCTGAAGTCAGTAATCATGGAAGTCATCCTCCTCATCTTGTTGTAAATTGAGGGCTTGGTTCCCTTGATAATCATCTTGATTTGATCTTTTTCAGACGGTTAGGTCTGCATCTTCAATAGTTGGCCCCTCCAGCGGTCGACATATTGTTTGAAACTTTTGTTGGGCTTTTGCTTGGTGTTCTCCAAGTCATGGAGTGGCACTTCAATCTCCATATCTGTAATATATTAATTTAGAAAAGCTTCTTCCAAGGTCTTCCAGTCATCATTCACTTTCTTCTCGAGATTATGATACCATACTACGAATGATCTCTCCAACGACTTCCCAAACATCTTATGCACATGCTGTTTGGATAGCCCAGTTAAACTCATCAGAGAGACATACTATTGTAAATGGGCTTTTGGGTCTCCACTTCCATTGAATTTCATCATTTCGGGCATCTTGAATTTGGCGGGTAATTGCTTCTCAAAGGCCAAAGCACTATAACCAGCAGGTCCTCATGCTTTCCTTTCTTTTTCTAGGCCACTGGTTCCATATTCTTTTTTAGTTTTTATAGCTCTGCCTTGGCTTGAGGCTTATCCATCTTCACTCCATTATGTTTTCTTCATCAGTCATAACGACCTTACTCTTGGGCTCTTTTTGCCTCTTTCCACTAGTCTTGGCCCTCATTCTAATTGGCCATGACATTAATCAGGGTTTGCAGCTATTCTGTCATCGTATTCACGGTGGCTTCCAGTTGGTCGACTCGAGAACTGTCTTCACCTGCCATTTCTGTATTGTTTAGGATCGTTTTTTTTTATTAGCCTTTCATTCTCTCTAACCCAACGCTCCCCTATGATGGCTACAATCACAAAGGGCTAGCATGATGCATGGGATGTATGTATATATGTATGCATAAGATGTATGAGGTGCAAAGTTCATTCATTCAACATAATCCTTTCAACCTTATCTCTCCTACACACATGGTAAGTCCAATATACGCCTTAGGTTAGTCTTAGCTTATGTACTAATAGGTGGTACACAAGCTCGGTGCTCTCTTATACTAAAGGGTTAACCACATCTACTTCGGTTCTATTCCATCACTAAGACACAAGAGTTTCCCATTTACAACAATGACTAGGCCTAATTATGGAGATTGTGTCATTTTCTAGATGAGATGAATTAGATCATTGGTAATCACGATCGAGGGGGTGGGCCTCAAAATATTTAGAAGCATCCTCACAGGCCAAAGTAAGGCCATACCTTTTTTAGAGTAGGTAACGGACTCAGGCCTTGACACACTTGATTCTAACTATATATATTAAGGTCCAACGGGATTTTCATACAAGTTAGCCCATTGACATTTCAAAGTATTCAACTCAATCATCATGGAAAACAAACTTGTCTCAGTTGAAAAGGCATAACAAGTTTGCACTTCATGGCAAAGGATTCAATTACTTTCAAATGGCTAGGGCCTAAACACATGCATTGGGGACTCATTCCTATAGACAACACCTATATGAATCACATGCAGGTTTATCACTAGTTAGGCTTATGCTCTTATTGGTGAAAGGTTGTCTATAACTAGGTCTCCCCACTCAAGGGTTCGAACGATCAATGAACGTACATTTTTTATACCTCAAAGGTGTTGGAAAATCTAATCCATGTCCCAAGATCAAAAGAACAAGCAAAACATATAAATGAATGAACAATATTGAAGTATGGCGGAATCATACTCACAAAGATCGGAATGCGGATGCGTTGATGAAACAAAAATTTCTCCTTTGTGCAGTGAGGGTTTCGGCAAACAGAAAAGAGAAGCTCCAAGCAATTTTTGATCCTTCCAAGCTCTAAGATGAGTTTCCCATAACACCTTTGTATGATCCCTTGATGGTGCTAGCCAAAGATGTGTATTTTATGTTCCAAACATGCACAAATTCTTCAAGTTTTTGCAACAAAAAGAAAAGTGGAGAGCCAAAACTGCAGTGAAGTTTTCGGCAATGTGAGAGGAGGGATAGATCTGATTTTTTGTTACAAAAATCAATTTATATTTATGCCATAATATTTATTATTAATAATAAACTTATGACACAAATCATGCAATGGCTTAGAGTGTCAAACACTCAATTTCCATGCAAAACCCTTGAGTGCATTGTACACTATCTCCATGCAATGCATCAACAATTAAATAATGCATATAATGACATGTGTCATGTGGGCCCCACACGTTTCCAAATGAAAGTGGGCCCACGTGCACTCACGCGTTCGGGTTCGATATTTCCGAAATACCGAACTTACGTCGTCGCGACGTTAATTAAATCGAATTTAAATAAATAATTGCGCCTAGCGAAATTATTATTTACGTCGCTAACGAATTAATTCTAAATTAACTCGTTTGCCCGAATTAAAATCTAATTTTAATTTCGCGTCGAAATCGAATTTCGATTATTATATCGAATATAATAATTTTACGATTAATTCCAAATTAATCGTTCTCTCTCTTTATTTAGTACTTTATCCAAGATAAAGTCTCTCCGTAATTAATCCAAGATTAATCGAGTTTGAATCATACGTCATTGGTGAATCTTCGGGAAGCGACCCAAGAGATCTCTAGATATGTTGGCAGTAAATCCGGTTGTCGAACTATCCGAACACGTACGTACCAAGTACTACGTTTTTACCGATTTACAAGACAAGGTTAGCCTCTAGCAAAACGCCATGTCTACCCAATTCTCTAGAAATATTCTTATTGGAATATAAGATCTATAACAGGCGTAGTATACCGTAGTATAGTGTATATCGAACCAGTATCGATGATCACATGTAAGGCCTGGGGCTGGAGATGTGTCTGCCCCGTACGATACACATATCGGACATCAAGCAACCAGTCTCTTTGAATCGGATAATCCTGACCTAGTCATATTATCCCGATGGTTGCAACCATTATAGAGTACTAGTTCTGTATCCCTCGCGATCATCATCTCCATATGTCTGAAGTGATACTTCCATCTTGACATCACACCCAATACACTACGATTCTCGATAAACCCAGAAGAGGTGTACACAGAACCCGTTAAAGCCCTGGACCACCAAAACTAAAGTTTACCGATTGTCGTAAGTACTAGCGATGCAAGTCTCAGGTTAAGATCATATGCACCTACCCTGAAGCGGACTCCCATAGACACGCAGACATACTACCAATGGGACTCCGCGGGGTCTATCCAGAGCGAAGCTGTTTTCCGTACCATCGGTAAAACACAACCTCCTACCGCACTTGCATAAGTATCCAATACTTAAATATATGAGAACTATGCCGTTGTGCCCTCACAACAAGTGCAGTACTAGTCTATTCCGCATTATCGATGTCCAATCTCGATAATACTACGACTAGGGATATTTAATGATTAAACCTTTATGGATTGATACCGTCTCATATCATCACAATCCGGAACTAATCATAGGGACTTTTACCATTTATATATCAAAGTAAATAAATTACAAAACGGTAAAAGGCAATTTCATTATTACTACATAGTTAATTTTGTACAATAATACAATATCATTTACAAAATAGTGACGCTATGGGTCATTACTGTCTAACAATCTCCCACTTGGCCTATAGCCAGTCACTCAAGCATCTAATACCTGAACTATGTACATGTCGCTCAAACTTTTCCCGAGGAATAGCCTTCGTCAGTGGATCTGCAATATTATCCTCTGATGCGATCTTTTCGATCTTCACATCGCCACGATGTATGATCTCTCGAATCAGATGGAATCGTCGAAGAACATGTTTGGATCGTTGATGAGACCTTGGTTCCTTAGCCTGTGCTATAGCCCCGCTATTGTCACAATACAATGGAACGGGCTCAGCTGCTAACGGAACTACTCTCTAATCCAATTAGAAATTACGGATCCAAACTGCCTCTTTTGCTGCTTCAGCTGCTGCAATGTACTCCGCTTCAGTTGTTGAATCGGCAACAGTATCTTGCTTGGAAGATTTCCAGCTCACTGCTCCTTGTTATTCAAGCAAAATATGTACCCGGTTTGCGACTTGAAGTCGTCTCTGTCGGTTTGGAAACTTGCATCGGTATACCCAGATACCTCAAGTTCTCCATCTCCATAGATTAAGAAAACATCCTTAGTTCTTTTAAGATACCTAAGGATACTCTTAACCGCCATCCAGTGATCCTGTCCTGGATCGGCCTGATATCGACTGCACATGCTCAAAGCATAGGACACATCAGGTCGTGTACATATCATGGCATACATGATCGATCCGACTGCCGAGGCGAACGGAGTCCGACTCATGTTGTCTCTCTCATCTTGTGTTTTAGGACACATGTCCCTAGATAGATAGACGCCATGTGATGTTGGCAACAGTCCCCTCTTGGACTGATCCATGTTGAATCTCTTCAACACTTTATCAATATATGTACTCTGGGAGAGTCCAAGTAGCCTTCTAGATCTATCCCGGTAGATCTTTATTCCTAGAATAAAAGCTGCTTCTCCCAGATCTTTCATGGAGAATTTCAATGAAAGCCAAGCTTTCACACCACACCGACGTTAACATGGGAATGTCATTGCCTATAAGCAATACATCGTCGACATAAAGGACAATAAAAGTCAGTGCACTCCCACTAACCTTCTTATATACACAAGGATCATCTACGTTTTGAGTGAAATCATATTCTTTTATGACCTCATCAAAACGTTGGTTCCATGACCTCGATGCTTGCTTCAGTCCATAAATGGACCGATTTAACTTACAAACCTTGTTTGCAAGTCTTGGTGCGATAAAACCGTCAGGTTGTTGCATATAAACATCCTCCAACAGGTTTCCGTTAAGGAAAGCGGTTTTAACGTCCATCTGCCATATTTCGTAATCGTAATATGCAGCTATCGCAAGCATTATCCGAATGGATTTAATCATGGCAACGGGTGAGAAAGTTTCGTCATAATCAACTCCAAGTTGTTGACGATACCCCTTCGCTACGAGCCTAGCTTTGTACGTTTGTACGTTGCCATCCATGTCTGTCTTCTTCTTGAAGACCCATTTGCATCCAATAGGCTTTACGCCTTCTGGTGCATCAACCAGTGTCCAAACTTGGTTGGTATACATGGAATCCATTTCGGCCTTCATGGCCTCTTGCCATAAAGTGGATTCGATACCTTGTATCGCTTCCTCATACGTAGCCGGTTCAGTATCCTCAATAAGATTAATATCTACATGAGGTGAGATCAGGAATCCATACCTCTCAGGTATTACCCTGACTCTCTCCGACCTACGTAGTCCTTGTGTAATTGAAGATTGTGGTTCAGTCTCATCCTGGATGGACTGTTCATGTTCCGTTCTCGATTCATTGCCAGGAACAGTATCACTACGACTTTCATCGAGTTCTACTTTCCTCCCCCACTAACACTGCATTTAGGAATTCCTTCTCAAGGAAAACCGCATGTAGAAACAAATACTTTGTTCTCTTGTGGGTAATAGAAGTATATCCTTTGGTTTCCCTAGGATATCCAACAAATAGGCATTTATCTGATTTGGGTTCAAGTTTGGTACCTTCCAAACGTTTGACGTATGCCCAGCAACCCCAAATCTTCAGGAATGAGAAACCTGGTTTCTTTCCTGTCCATATCTCATACGGAGTCTGTTCAACAGACTTTGACGGAACCCTATTCAAAATAAGAATTGCACTTTCTAATGCATGTCCCCAGAAGGATATAGGTAGCTCAGTGCGACTCATCATCGACCTTACCATGTCAAGCAAGGTACGGTTTCTCCGTTTCAGTTCAACACACCATTTAATTGTGGTGTTCCAGGAGGAGTCCATTGTGAAAGAATACCATATTCTTTCAGGTAATCTTGAAACTCATTACTTAAGTATTCGCCACCACGGTCCGACCGTAATGTTTTAATACTCTTGCCTGTTTGTTTTTCAACTTCGTGTCGAAACTCTTTGAATTTCTCAAAAGTTTCCGACTTGTGCATCATTAGATACACATAACCATAACGCGATGCATCATCCGTAAAGGTTACGAAGTATCGTATCCACCTCTAGCCTGGCTAGACATGGGCCCACAAACGTCACTATGAACGAGGGCTAACAGTTCAGTGGCTCGTTCACCTTTACCACTAAAAGGTGATTTAGGCATTTTGCCTAATAAACAAGATTCGCAGACGTCATATGAATTTGGATCAAATCCGTCCAAGTACCCACTCTTCGAAAGTGTGGATATGCGAGTCTTGTTGATGTGTCCCAGACGACAATGCCACATATAAGTTTCTTATTTCTCCTTGGATTACTCATTTTGAGCCTTTTGTTTGTTATTTTACGTTTTGGAGATTTTTTATATTCAAAATATAAAGACCATTATTTGCATCGGCACTGCAAATTTCTGCATCATTTTTATATAAATAACACCTGGTGTTTTTAAATACAAAAGTGTACCCATACTGGGTTAACAAAGATACAGAAATAATATTCTTAGTTAAACTAGGAACAAAATAACAGTCATTTAGTTCAAGTACATGCCCCGAGGGCAGTTCCAAAACAAAAGTGCCTACGGCCAAAACAGCAACAGAAGTTCCATTTCCAACTCGTAGATCTACCTCCCCCCCCGAAGCCAGTCTCCTGCTATCATGCAGATCCTGCACATCAGTACAAATATGAGAACCACAGCCAGAATCAAAAATCCAATTTTTATTAAGACTAGAAGTAGTCATATTTATCTCAATAACAAACATACCTGAGGCCGGTGCCTTGCCCGCCTGTATGTCCTCCTTATGTCCCTTGTTCATGCGGCAGTCACGCTTCCAGTGACCTTCTTGCCGCATTTCAGGCAAACATCTTGAGACTTGTCCCTTGGCTTCCCAGAAGCCTTTGTTGACTTGGCCTTGCCTTTGTTTCTATGCTTTTTTTCTTCTAACACACCCCCAGTTGCCTTGAGCCCAGCTTTCGGCGTTTGAGATGTTGATGCAAAGTGCGCCTCGCGCTTGTTGCCTTTCAGAAGCTCTTTCTCTGACTCCTTGAGAATCGACAATAACTCTCCAAGAGTATCATCCGAATTCATCAATTTGTAGTTGATGACAATCTGTTTCCAAGTATCGGGTAGTGACTGTAGAATTACATCTATAGCCAGCTCAGCCTCCAAGACTATACCCATATTAGCCAATTCATCAAGATCGGCTATCATTTGAGTCCCATGGACCTCAACAGAACTACCATCAGTCATACGGGAGCGAAAGATTTTCTTCTTCACCAACTCGTACCTTGCCATCCGCTTATTAGTGCGGTGAAGATCTTGCAATCTTGCCATCATATTATAAGGATCCAAGTCCCTATTCTGGCGGCGAAAGTGTTGAGTCATTGAAGCAAGCATGATCGACTGAGCCGTGTCACAATCATCACTGTGAGTTTTCCATAACTCCAGCTCAAGTGGCTCAGTGGGCTTAGGCCCGAGAGGTCTTTGTATCGTATACAGTATCCTCTCCGCCCCAAGGACTATCCTTAGGTTCATTTCCCAATCAGCGAAGTTTGTCCCCTTAAAGACATTGTCACCCATGATGATGTCTCGGACATTTACCTTGCTTGCCATCTTAACTACGATAGTCCAACTATCTAGTTAACGATATATGGGTACAGTCAAACTGTTACAAGAAAAATAACATTTTATTAGTCCAACTAATTGTTAAAATATTGACGAAATAAATTTTGTAAGCGCGTAAAGCTAAGTATCTGAATGAAATTGCAAATTCAATACTAGCCTCCCACTATTTTCTACAAGTCTCTAACCCTCTGTTGAGTACTCGGGAAATCCAATTTCCTAGTGGGCTAGGATCCCGTTAAATAACACACAACCTTGACTTTGGCCAACAAGTTGTATGATATTTAACTAGGTAGATCTCGAAGATCAATTGGATCCCATCCAATTCCTAGATCCGGTAGGTGGACATCCAAGTCCGAAACATATATATCTAATACATATGTCAATGTATCCAATACATTTTCCTAACCATTTCCTCTGAATCAACTAAGCCTTGGCTTTGGCACAACAAACCTAATGATTCCAGTTAAGCGGGACCCATTGACGAGGAAAGTTTCGTAATCAATGTCGATGGACAAGAAGTGATCTTGACTTTGGCCAACAAATCACAACTTGGACAGGACACCGATGTGGAACAAAACTCTCATGATTCAAACACATCCTCAATTGACAAAGGTCTTGACTTTGGCCAACAAACCAATGCCAATTTCGGATCTTGAGAAAGAATCATTCAACGGAAGGAAAATCGCTTAATATTGTTTGAGGGATTTTTCGCGTAATTGGCAACCAATTAATTTATCTTTGTTAGGTCTCATCATCATACACCCTTAAGCATGCTTCTAAAACATCATAAAGCGCGTAAAGTAAAGTAATAGTGATATGCGGATGGATATATAAACAACTTGTTCCTAGAACAAATCACTCCCTTTCCTCTCCCCGCTAGCACTATTCTACTTCTACCCAATTACATAATACAATAAGAGAAACCTCATTTACATTGAGGGGAATTAGGTGAGAAGAGAATACAAAGAGATAAAGAGATAAGGCTGGACACGCAGGTCCAATTTATAAATTCCAAATTTACAATAATTTCTAAAATTACCCTTCCCTTCTAATATCCATCCGATATACACTATTCATACAACACATCCACATTCATTCATTCAAGGCATGTTATACAACCAATCAAATCCATTTAATTAGTCTTTAATTAGGTGACAATACAATGTTCAAACAATTGTTTGCATTTGCGCGAGTCCAACTCGTTTTGAGAATAAATACTTATAGTATGAATTCACGAATTATATCGAACTACTCGTTAAATCCAATTTAAGTCGTATTCAATACTAATCCTTTTATTTAATTCTAAATTAAATATTTACACTTTTATTGTGCTTTTATAACTTAGATTCCAAATCTAGTACTATTGGGTCTCAAAGCCCAACTAACATCTAATGTTCGTTTAATTAAAGTCCGATGGGCTTTCTATTGATTTCATTAGGCTTGGGCCTTGGTCAATGTGGGTCAAACCCAATTTCCAAGCCCAATAAGGAATCACCCTCATTTGCCATAAAAATCAATATCAAGCCCATAAGGCCCAATTAAACATAAAAGCCCATTTATTACATTTGGACTTAAATGGTGTGATTTAGGCCCATTTTGGATCCAATCCAAATGGTCCAAATCTACTTGGCCCAACCAAGCCCATTTATGTCCAAATATAATAGTTTTAGGCCCAATTCAAAATTAAGCCCAATTAACCAAATTTTAAAATTCCAAATTTTATAACTTAATTAATTAAAGTGTATTATCATGATTAATCCTTTAAATCAATATTCCCAAAATATCAAATTAATCCATTAATCATATTTTTATCTTAAATATATGTCCAACATTATTTAATCAAAAAATCAAGTCCCTAATCTTCTTCCATGCATTCGGCCAAGGTGATGAAAAATTACCGATTTCGTTTTCAATCCAATCGAATCACAAATCGTCATTTTATGTTCGTTTAAAGTCATCCAATGATCTTATAAACAACAAATCATCATCTCCATGGTCTAGGTAGTATTCGGCCAAGCCTCTCCAAGAGGGGAAAAATTAATCCAATTTATTTTTCATGAAATTGATAATGTATAACATAATGTAACATACATTTAAGCATACTTAATCAATCAAAATCATCAAATCATGCTTCAATCAATTTTGCCCAAATATTACCCTAATATATTTGCATGCTCTTTAAGCTCAATGATACCATTGTTGGAAAATCTAATCCATGTCCCAAGATCAAAAGAACAAGCAAAACATATAAATGAATGAACAATATTGAAGTATGGCGGAATCATACTCACAAAGATCGGAATGCGGATGCGTTGATGAAACAAAAATTTCTCCTTTGTGCAGTGAGGGTTTCGGCCAAACAGAAAAGAGAAGCTCCAAGCAATTTTTGATCCTTCCAAGCTCTAAGATGAGTTTCCCATAACACCTTTGTATGATCCCTTGATGGTGCTAGCCAAGATGTGTATTTTATGTTCCAAACATGCACAAATTCTTCAAGTTTTTGCAACAAAAACAGAAAAGTGGAGAGCCAAAACTGCAGTGAAGTTTTCGGCAATGTGAGAGAGAGGAGAGATCTGATTTTTTGTTACAAAAATCAATTTATATTTATGCCATAATATTTATTAATTAATAATAAACTTATGACACAAATCATGCAATGGCTTAGAGTGTCAAACACTCAATTTCCATGCAAAACCCTTGAGTGCATTGTACACTATCTCCATGCAATGCATCAACAATTAAATAATGCATATAATGACATGTGTCATGTGGGCCCCACACGTTTCCAAATGAAAGTGGGCCCACGTGCACTCACGCGTTCGGGTTCGATATTTCCGAAATACCGAACTTACGTCGCGACGTTAATTAAATCGAATTTAAATAAATAATTGCGCCTAGCGAAATTATTATTTACGTCGCTAACGGATTAATTCTAAATTAACTCGTTTGCCCGAATTAAAATCTAATTTTAATTTCGCGTCGAAATCGAATTTCGATTATTATATCGAATATAATAATTTTACGATTAATTCCAAATTAATCGTTCTCTTTTTATTTAGTACTTTATCCAAGATAAAGTCTCTCCGTAATTAATCCAAGATTAATCGAGTTTGAATCATACGTCATTGGTGAATCTTCGGGAAGCGACCCAAGAGATCTCTAGATATGTTGGCAGTAAATCCGGTTGTCGAACTATCCGAACACGTACGTACCAAGTACTACGTTTTTACCGATTTACAAGACAAGGTTAGCCTCTAGCAAAACGCCATGTCTACCCAATTCTCTAGAAATATTCTTATTGGAATATAAGATCTATAACAGGCGTAGTATACCGTAGTATAGTGTATATCGAACCAGTATCGGATGATCACATGTAAGGCCTGGGGCTGGAGATGTCTGCTGCCCCGTACGATACACATATCGGACATCAAGCAACCAGTCTCTTTGAATCGGATAATCCTGACCTAGTCATATTATCCCGATGGTTGCAACCATTATAGAGTACTAGTTCTGTATCCCTCGCGATCATCATCTCCATATGTCTGAAGTGATACTTCCATCTTGACATCACACCCATACACTACGATTCTCGATAAACCCAGAAGAGGTGTACACAGAACCCGTTAAAGCCCTGGACCACCAAAACTAAAGTTTACCGATTGTCGTAAGTACTAGCGATGCAAGTCTCAGGTTAAGATCATATGCACCTACCCTGAAGCGGACTCCCATAGACACGCAGACATACTACCAATGGGACTCCGCGGGGTCTATCCAGAGCGAAGCTGTTTTCCGTACCATCGGTAAAACACAACCTCCTACCGCACTTGCATAAGTATCCAATACTTAAATATATGAGAACTATGCCGTTGTGCCCTCACAACATGCACAAGTGCAGTACTAGTCTATTCCGCATTATCGATGTCCAATCTCGATAATACTACGACTAGGGATATTTAATGATTAAACCTTTATGGATTGATACCGTCTCATATCATCACAATCCGGAACTAATCATAGGGACTTTTACCATTTATATATCAAAGTAAATAAATTACAAAACGGTAAAAGGCAATTTCATTACTACATAGTTAATTTTGTACAATAATACAATATCATTTACAAAATAGTGACGCTATGGGTCATTACTGTCTAACAAAAGGTACATGCCAACGAGTGATATGTATCATCAAACAGTGGATCCACTACCTTAAGTGAAAGTGATTTCTCAATGTGTGACGCCATCGGGGTTCAAAAAAGGGTATCAAAATTAATGAAGACATGGTTCCTCAGTTTCGCCAAGATACTACAAGGCAAAATTTTCGGATCGATTCTTTATCCTCAGTGGAGTCACAATCTATGAAGGAAAGTAGGATTTTCGCTATGCATATGACATCGGGGACCATGAAACTATTGAGCTCGCAGCTAGTAGAGAGTATAAATAGTCCCACGGGAGAACTAACTGGAGAATAAAAAATTCGCCACACAATATGAGAACTGGAAATGATTTAAGGCCACATTACACCCAGTGCAAAGTCTGACCTTAAACTCATTTGGGTTCAAAATGATCCTTTACTGATGCCTTTAAAATACCAAGGTTCAAAAAAGGATCCATACGTCTTATAAAACAAATAAATGACACACAATAATTTATATCCAACATAATAATCATTACACATTCATTAATTACAGTGAACAAAGATAAATTAAATTCAGTTAGAGGGAGTCAAATCCGGCCTGATGTAAATCTTCATGTCCGGCTGAATGTATAAGATGACCGGCCGGACTTGCTGCGTAATACAAAAATCATAGAGAGGCAGGGTCTTATCTCACACATTGATCACTACATCACCAAAGAAAATGATTAGCATAATAATAACATATAATGATAAATAATGGATGTTTAAGCATAAAAGAAACAAAACATAAGCTTGAAGTCCGGCACATCTATTTCCATATGGTACATGGAATCGTATCCTGAATACAAACCATACTATCTTCCATTCGGAATCGGCTATAGAATTTATGTTAGGGTTCCATCCTATATACCACAGAAAAAAGACTGTCTGGTGTAGCCAGTTAAGCGGCCAGACTTATTGTGCGATGAATACATATCTGATCGGACATAGATATGTCTAGAAAAATATGCGGCGTCACTCAAAATAGTGAAATGATGATGCAAAATTCAAATATTAAGTGCACTCAGGCTGTATCTCAAACAATGTCTAGCCCTCAGAATACATCTACATGCCAAAAAAGTAGTTTGATCTTGTGCTGGAGTATTATGGCTGTGGCTCTTGAAGTTACATTTGAAGTCTGGAAAAAAGTAATAGTTGAGGATTGAGATGTTTGGTTCCCTGAAAGTATCTACCAGTTCATCTACTTCTCCAAAAAAAGGAATCAAAGGGTCTAAGATCTAAACGTCTCTTCCTCTTTTCCATTGAATGTGAATCTCCCTTTTATAGAGTTTAGGTCTTGGTTTAATGTGAAAAACCTTCTTTGATAAGGGAAACTCTTATTTTAGCAAAAAGACATTTAGGGAAGTTTTTTTTTTAAAAGAGGAAACTGTTGCTTTTATTAGATTTGAGCTTAAAAAAGAAAGAGATCGTATCTCTTTGCAAAACTGAAAGTCGAGAGGTACAGTGGCCAGACATTGATGTATATTCGGTTAGACATGGCTAAAATATGTTTGGCCAGACATAGACGACATCTGGCCAGGGGTATTTGGGGTTTCGGTCACTAAACCTTGCAACTCCTGGAACATTTAGATGGATTCCTATAAGAGACTCATCATCAGGCTATATGTAAAAATACAGTGTCAACAACCGCACTACACCCCTCGAAAGGTCTAACATTAAACCCGTTTGGGTTGGTATTGTCTCTTACTGATGACATTATAATATTTACGCTCAAAATAGGTATCCCCACATTTTATAATGTAAGAACACAAAACAACAATTTATAAAGCACACAATGGCACAAATTTGAATTACAATGAATAATAAATAAAGTAAATGTCCACAACTTATTACAATAAAATAATAATGAAATAGTTCTGGGCAAGCATCAGGTGGGCCTGGCCAGACATGGAATAAAGTCAAACGGATAAGGTTGTAAACATCCGGACGGACTTGAATGATGCTAGGCTAGACATACTGCATAATCCAGAAATACAGAAACATACATATGCAGAAACAAATATAATAAATATGCAGTTGGATACATTCATAATGAAATGACCATCCCTCAATAGTATATGGAGTTGTATCATGAGTGCGAACCATATTGCCGTCCATTCGGATTCAACTATTGAACTTAAGTTTGAGTTTTCATCCTATATACCAAAAGGGTCATCCGGCTGGATTTACAACATGTCAGGTCGGACATAATACATGTCTGGCCAGACCTTATTTGTATATCAGAAGATAAACTGTCATAGCATACATATTAATCCTATCTTAAACAGTGCATGCATATATCATAAATTAAAATATTAAAATGAACAGCTAATATGTATAAAAGGGATACTAGATATTAACATATAAAATAACTAAGCATGCAATAAGCTATAAAAAAGAATAAGAGTAGTCAGATATAACTATCGTCGGTCGGATGTGTGTGCATATCTGGATGGACGTAGTGTACGTCCGGTCAGAGATACTATGTTAAAAACATAATCTCCAAAACTCAAAAATATTAAAAAGGGTGCCCTTAGGTCATATCTTTATGCAAATGTTGTGGCTCTGAATGACGTCTCTAGATGCCTAGATTGTTACTTGGTTGTTAGTTGAAAGGAGGAAAACTCCATGGATGCCACTAATTTTCTATCGCTCTCTTGACAATATCTAGTTATTTTAAAAGCTTTTGATAAATAGTTGCCATGTAGAAAATGTGAAGGGCGAGGTCTTTTATAGTGAAAATGGCAAGGGATAAGGATATAATTGGGGAATCAGAATCCCTCCAATTCTCCAGTGATTTCCAATCTGCTTTGTCAGTTACAGCTCGATACATATCTTGTCAGATGTATATATATTGACATATATCCAACCAAACATAAGCAGTACATATCATGCCCGTATTTATAGTAACTGAAGATCTACACACTTTATGACAACTCGATGCTTGTCCAAATGGCTGTAAAATTTGAATTGTATGTCCCACCGAGTATAATCATGTCCGTCATTTCAGGGATTGGCGATTAGCAAACTCACTGACAGTTGGCTCACATCCGGTCGAAATTAGGGTTTTCAATTTATATCTGACCAGCTATTGTGGTCTGAGAGAAGGTTGGCCGGACATATGTGATGTATGGCCGGTGCTAGTTTGTATTTCCTGGAGATCCTTTCCTTTTCGACATTCATCCTTATAATTTTCCAAGCTTCCAGAGGTTTTCCCATAAGAGACTCATGATCAGGCCATGAATAAAAATGAAGTGCCTATAATCAGCCTTCGTTCTAGAAGGCCCTTCAGTAGTTCTTCTTTCTCGCTATAAAATTTTTGATTCTCAGCCTCTTATTCTTCAATATCCATGATAGTTTCTTTCAACTGCCGAAATTCAGTGATCATGGAGTTCATCCTCCTTAGCTTGTTGTAGATAGAGGGCTTGGTGCTCTTGATAATCATTTTTATTTGGTCTTTCTTCGAGGATCGTGTTTGCATTTTCAAAAGCTAGCTTCTCCAGTGGTCAATGTATTCTTTAAAGTTCTCATGTTGCTTCTGTTTGGTACTTTCCAAATCATGGAGCAAAAAATCAATCTCCATATCTCTGAAATATTGGTTTAAGAATGTTTCTGCCAGAGCCCTCCAGTCATCTTTCACTTTCTTCTCCAGGTCATGGTACCATACTATGGGTGCCCATTCTAGTGATATCCCAAACATCTTCTTAACCTGGCGTTTGGACAAGCCGGTGGAACTTATCAGTGATACATATTGACGGAGAAGAACTTTTGGATCCCCTTTCCTGTTGAACTTCACCATGTTTGGCTTTCTAAACTAGGAAGACAACTGTTCCTCAAATGTCATGGCATCATAATCCATAAGGTCTTCATGTCTACCCTTCATCTTATAGGCCATACTACAAGAAATTACAGTTTTAGCGACAGAATTTAGCGACGGAATATTCCGTTTCAAAATGTAACGACGGAATTTAAACGGATAATGAAATTAGGGACGAAATTTAGCGACAAATTTTTTTTCATCTCTAAATTAGGGACGGAAATAAAATTTCGTCGCTAATTAGAAACAGATTATTATTCCGTCGCTAATTTCATCTAAAAACAGAATTTTTCCGTCGCTCATCCTTCGCTAATTAGAAACTGAATTAATATTCCGTCGCTAAATAGAAACGTGATCGTTATTCCGTCGCTAATTTAAAATTTTCATTTTCATTTTAATTTTAATTTCTAATTTCCAAAACTATTGGTAATTAGAAACATAATTTTTCCGTTGCTAATTAGAAACAGAATTAAAATTTCGTCGCTAATTAGAAACGGAATTAAAATTCCGTCCCTAATTAGAAATGACTTATTATTCCGTCGCTAATTTCATTTATGGATTGTTCATTTTGTATTATGTGTCATTATGACGTTACCAAAATTCGCCGATCAAACAAAAATATTATGCTTTTTATGAAATTTAATACATCTTCAAACTTTGAAATTGGTAATTTTTATTTTGAATTGATATTCCACATTTACTGATTCCACATTTACTCATTATCAAGTTCATTCACAAAACTTGATCCTGTTCAGGTAACAAGGATCGATTATGGCCACTGATTAAAGATGACAGTTTCCAATCACTCAACAGATGATCATGTGAGAAGGCATGGAAATGCAAATAATTGAAACATAAATCACTGTTCATTCACAAAACTTGATCCTGCTGGATAAGAACATGAGAAAAGAATCCCAAAGACCGAAGTCAGAAATCAACGGAAAATGGAGACTATAGGCTGAGCCAAGAGAAACATAGACAGCCTTAACATAAAATCCTAAAACCTCATAATCAACAGTCAAATGATAGTGGATATGATAGTGCCCTGAGTTCATGTATACATGTTTCTACATACTTCCAAAATTTCCATCCATATCATCTAAGCTTCAATGATTTCAAACTTTCCAGTATGAAACAAAAAGCGTCCAACCACAAATATGAAGAGCAATATGAACGCAACCAGGAAAGACGCAAAATCATTTTAATTTTAATTTTAATTTCTAATTTCCAAAACTATTGGTAATTAGAAACGGAATTTTTCCGTCGCTAATTAGAAACCGAATTAAAATTTTGTCGCTAATTAGAAACAGATTATTATTCCGTCGCTAATTTCATTTAGAAACGGAATTCGTCAGTCTCTAATCCGTCGCTAATTAGAAACATAATTAATATTCCGTCGCTAAATAGAAACGTAATCTTTATTCCGTCGCTAATTTTAAATTTTTTATTTTAATTTCTAATTTCCAAAACTATTGGTATTAGAAACAGAATTTTTCCGTCGCTAATTAGAAACGGAATTAAAATTCCGTAGCTAATTTTAAAATTTTCAATCCCTTCAAAAATTTAATCCTTTCGGCGCCACTTTTTTTTTTAAAAAATAGAGACGGATTTTCCGTCGCTAATTAGAAATGGAATCTCTATTCCGTTGCTAAATAGAAACAGAAATTCCTATTCCGTCGCTAATTTTTAAAATTTTCAATCTCCCAAAAAATTTATTCATTTCGGTGCCACTTTTTTTTTTTAAAAAATAGAGACGGATTTTCCGTCGCTAATTTGAAACAGAATCTCTATTCCGTCGCTAAATAGAAACGAAATCTCTATTCCGTCGCTAATTTTTAAAATTTTCAATCCCTCCAATATTTTCAAAAATTTACCGCCTTACGAAAATTTCAAATCTTTCCGCTTCTCTTGTTTTTTGCTCTATATATGCACCACAATCTTCTTAACTCTCAACTCCAATACATCATCCAAAATTTTCCTACTAAATTTCATGTACCATCAAATTTTTTCACACCTTAACTCTCATTATCAATCTCTTATTTTTCTTATCTCCACTTTTAAATTTTCCTAATAAATAAACACTAATATATTTTTTTGGTTTAAAGTGGCGTAAATGGATGGTGGTGTGTCGAAGCTTGCGGTGGACGTTACGGTGTCTTGTGGAATTGAAGATTTATATATAACATTAAAAAAGTCAATTCATTCAAAAATTTTAAAATTTTCCTTAACTAAAATTTAAAAATTTCCTCTCTCTACAATTTATAAATTTCTCACATCTATATAATTATAAAATTTCACACCTCTCTAAAATTTTAAAATTTTTTCCTTTCTAAAATTTTAAAAGTTTCATGCATCTTTAAAATTTTAAATTTTCCGCCTCCCTAAAATTTTAAATTTTCGTTTTAATTTTTTTAAAAATATATAGCTATGGAATAGCTACGGAAATTCCGTCTCTAATTAGCGACGGAAATTATTCTGTCACTAAATACTGACGGGAAATTATGTTTCTATTTAGAGATGGAAATACTTCCGTCGCTAAATAGAAACGAAATTTCCGTCTCTATTTAGCGACATAAATTATTCAATCTCTAAATAGAAATGGAATTTTTCGTCACTATTTAGCGACGAAATAATTTCCGTCGCTAATTAGAGACGGAAATTCATCGCTATATAGAAATGAAATTTTTCGTCACTATTTAACGACGGAATAATTTTCGTCGCTAATTATAGACGAAATTTCCATCGCTATATAGAGACGGAATAAAATTCCGTCGCCAATTTTAGCGATGGATGTAATATTTCTGTCGCTATTTTTTTTGCGACCAACAAAATAGAGACGAATTTTTTTCGTCGCTAGTGGTCAGTTAGCGACGAATTAGCTATGGAATTTTCCGTCACTGAATCCATATGCTATTTCACTTTCTAGAGCTCAACTTTGGAGGTGGCCATCCTGCCTATAATATACTCAACCATATCATAATCCTGGGAAGGGATTTCTTCAGTTGTTCCATTTGCATGCTCGTCGTGCCTTTTTTTACCTGTTTCAACCCTTGCCACTGGAGGCATTATCAAGTTATCCATAGCATTGGCCAGGGTCTATAGCTGTTTAGCAATCTTTTTCAGGTTGGCATCCAATCGATTGATGCGTGAACTTTTATTGTTGGCAATTTCTGAGCTGGTTAATTATTTTTTGACTAGTCTGCCTTCTTTTCTAACCCAACACGTTGCTGTGATGGATGCAACCCAAACAAGGTTAGTGTGATACATATATGCATGCAATTCACAAAATGCATGAAATGCATGTTGGAGACCCATAACATCACTATTTGTAAAAGACATGGTGTTTTTTTACAAATTAAGTATGTGACAAAGGAAATTGCTCTATTATCATTTTATAATTGGATTACTTGGATATATAAATGATAAAAGTCCATATGATTAGTACCAGATTAATAAGATATGAGACAGTATTAATCCACGAAAGGTTTAATCATTAAATATCCATAGTCGTAGTATTATCGAGACTTGACATCGATAATGCAGAATAAACTAGTATTACACTTATGCGCGTTATGGAAGCTTAACATCATAGTTCTCATATATTTAAGTATTTTATACTTCTGCAAGTGTGATATGAGGTTCTGTTAGCCGTTGGACCGGGAACAGCTTCGCTCTGATAGACCCTTCGGAATCCCATTGGTAGTATGACTATGTGTCTATGAGAATCCGAATCAGGGTAGGTGTATGTGGCCTTAACCTGAGACTTGCATCGCTAATACTTGCAACAATCAATATACTTTGGTTTTGGTCGTTCGGAGTTTTAACAGATTTTGTGTACGCCTCTTCTGGGTATACTGAGAATCATAGTGTATTGAGTGTGATGTCAAGATGGAAGTATCACTTCAGTCATATGGAGATGATGATCACACATGATACAAAACTAGTACTATTAAATGCTACAACTATCGGGATAGTATGACTAGGTCATGATTATCCGATTACAGAGACTAGTTGCTAGTGATCCGATATATGCTTCGTACGGGGCTGACACAATTCCAGCCCCAGGCCCATCATGTGACATCCGATACTGGATCGTAATACGCAATACATTGTATACTACGTCTGATACAGATTATATATATTCCATGTTGAATATATTTCTGGAGAATTGGGTAGACACGGTGCTTTCCTAGAACCCATCCATGTCTTGTAAATCGGTAAGAACGTGGTACCGGGAACGCAGGTGTTCGGATGGTCCAATGACCGTATTTATTGCCAATATATCCAGGGATCTCTTGGGTCGCTTCCCAAAGATTCACCGATGACATTTTATTCAAACATAATTAATCTGGGATTAATTATGATTGAGAAAATTATCCTGGGATTAATTACGGCAAGAATTTATCTGGGATTAAATTCGTCTAGAAGAGAGAACGCGATTAATTTGGAATTAATCGGCAAAGTAAATTTAATAGTTAAAATGGATTTTATTATTTAATTTATTTAATTGGGCTAAAATAATATATTAGATATATTAATTGAAATTGGATTTCAATACGGAATTGAAATTGGATTTTAATTCAAGTGAACGAATTAATTTGGAATTAATTCATAAGCGACTTTCGTAATAATTTTGCGAGGCATAATTATTTAATTAAATTGGATTTAATTATTTTGCGACGAAAAATTCGTTTAGTCGGATTAAATGAACCGGGCCCAAAGTGTGTTGTGTTAGTCAACTTAAATTTGGAATTTAATTGTGGTGGGACCCACAACTTACATCAAGTGTCATAAGCTTGATGTGAGTAGTTGGCTTGCATTTAATGAATTCTTTTTCATTAAACCAACCTAGTTTTTGGAAAAAACATACACAACACACTTGTTTTGGAAACAAGGAACTATTCATCTTCTCTCCCTCTTCTACCAAAGCCGAAACTTGCTTCTCACAAAGGAAAAATTTTTGTTTCAATTTTTCCATTAAAGCTAGCACTTTAGGAGTCTTGTGAGGTGATAGGGAAACTCACCCAAGAGTTTGGAACTCAACTTCAAGCTTGGAGCTTCCATCATCCAAGGAAAATTTTGAAACTTCTCTACCGATCAATGTGAGTATTTCCGCTATTTTCACTTGATTTATTCACACACAAATCTTATTTAGAGATCCTTGGCATGTCTAGGACACTAACAATGGTATCAGAGCCAATCTAAACTTGATTTGCATTTTAGGTTCTAAACTTTAATTTGGGGATTTTATGCTTGGAGCGTGAAAATTCTAAATTGGTTGTTTGGTTGTGTTTGGATGATGATGAATTGGATTTGTGCATCATTGGATTTGTTAAAAATTGATTAGATTAATTTTCCCCAAATTCACATGCATGGCCGAATGGTACCCTAGAAGGTTTATGGTGATTTTTTTTAATTTGACAATTGAATATGTTAATTGGCATGAAATTGAATGTTAATTATTGATTTAATTAGATTGAAATCAAAATTGGATGTTAATTTCATGTATTGCAGTGAGCTTAAACATGTTGGAATGAGTTGATTTTGCTTCAATTTGTGTTGGACATGAATTGAAATATTAAACATTATTAATTGGATTAATTAGTGTTTTGGAAATTTTAAATTAATTGATTAATTTTGCCTATTACACTTTAACTTGAATTAATGTGTTTTTGGAATATTATGTTAATTTAATTTGTTATAATTGGATTAATGGGCTTGGTTGGGCCAAGTTTGGTATTGGTCAATTGGGTTGGATCCAATTGGGCCTAAAACCATTTCCATAAAGTCCAAAATATGACATTGGGCCTTTAATAATTTAATTGGACCTAATGGGCCTAAATTGATTTTGTGGCATTGGGTGATTCCTAAATTGGGCCTTGGCATCTTGGGTTAGATCCATAATTGCCAAAGCCCATGCCTAAAGAATTAATTGAAAGCCCATTTGACTTTAATTGAATTGGCATTGGATGCTATTGGCCTTTGAGACCCATTTAGATTGTATTTGGAATCCAAGTCTAAAAATCACTATTAAAAGTGTAATTATTTAATTTGGAATTAAAAAATGAATTAGTATTGGATACAATTTAAATTGGATTTAAAATTATAGTTCGATATAATTCAAGAATACGTACTTTGAGTATTTATTCTTAAACGAGTTGGACTCGTGCAAATCAAATCGTTGTTTGAACTTTGGATGGTCATTAATCAAAGATTAATTAATTGGATTAGATTGATTAACAACATGCTTTGTGTGAATACTTGGATGTATTTATTGAATAATGTATATCGGATGGATATTAGATGGGTGGGGCAATTTTGGAAATTGTTGTAAGTATGGTATTTATTTATTTAAATTGAACATGTGTGTTAAGCCTATTATCTCTTTACTCTTTGTATTTCTCTTCTCACAAATTCCTCTCAATATAAATGAGGTTTCTTTTAGTATTATGTAATTGGGTATAAGTATGTAAAGTGCTAGCGGGAGAGAGGAAATTGAGAGATTTGTTCTAGGAATAAATTGTTATATATATATATCCGCATATCATTATTAAATTTTATTTGCGCCTTATTATGCTTTTAGAATGCATGTTTAAGGGTGTATGATAAGTCCTAATCAAAGATAATAAATTGGTTGTCAATTTACGCGAAAAACCCTCACTTTAATATTAAGCGTTTTCCTTCCATTAAATGGTTCTTTCTCAAGATCCAAGATTGGCATTGGTTTTTTGGCCAAAGTCAAGATCATTGTCCATCGCAGATGTGTTTGAACCTTGAATGCTTTGTTATAAATCACATGTCTTGGGCAGTTGTGACTTGTTTGCCAAAGTCAATGTGACTTATGTACATCGACGTGCATTACAAAACTTTCCCACTGTCAATGGGTCAAGCTTAACTGGAATCATTAAGCTAGTTGAGCCAAAGCCAAGGCTTAGTTGATTCAGAGGAAAAGGTTAGGATGATATATTGGATATATATTTTGGACTTGGAGGTCCATCTACCGGATCTAGGAATTGGATGTGATCCAATTGATCTTAGAGATCTACCTAGTTAAGTTTTTTACAGTTTGTTTGCCAAAGTCAAGGTTGTGTGTTATTTAACGGGATCCTATCCAACTAGGAAATTGGGTTTCCCGAGTACTCCACAGAGGGTTAGAGGCTCGCCAAAAACTAGTGGGAGGCCAGTATTAAATTTGCAATTTCGTTTAATACTTGCTAAACACGCTCTTTTATTTTTATTTATCGTCGTTATAAATATATATTAGTTGGACTAATATTGAATGTTGCTTTCTTTGACTAGTTAGACTGTACAAGACACTACTCCACTTGTAGTTGGTTATATAGTTAGACTATAGTAACCATTACATTTTGAGTGTACCCAAAATCATTGATTGGATAGTTGGACTATTGCAATCAAGATAGTTGGAAAGATTAGCGTTAGGGATATCATCATGGGCGATAATGTCTTTAATGGCTCCAATTTTCCAGATTGGGAGATGAACCTCAGGATAGTCATGGGAGCCGAGAAGTTACTTTATGTCATAGAGAAACCTCTCGGGCCTGAGCCCGAAGTTGAGCAAATAGTAGAGCATGAGCTTTGGAAGACTCATCGTGATGATAACTTTAGTGCTCAATCCGTCATGCTTGCTGTAATGAATCCTCAATTTCGTCGTCAGAACAAAGGATTGGATCCTTATAGTATGATGTTGAAATTGAAGGATCTTCACAGATCTAATCTTAGATCTCAGAAGCATGAGTTGTGAAAGAATCTCTTTCACTCGCGTATGTCAGAGGGTACATCTGTCGAGTACTATATGTCACAGATGATTGCTGACATCGAACAACTAGGTCAGCTGGGCATAACCTTCGAGGTTGAGACTTCTATATATTTGATCTAACAGTCGCTGCCCGAATGCTGGGGCGGGTTCGTCATGAACTATAACATGATGAACCAAGAGAAAACTCTTGGAGAGTTATTGGCGATGCTGAAAGAAGCAGAGCCAGAGCTTCTGAAGGGCAAGAAGCGCGAGGCGCACCTTACTTCGACATCCCAGATGGCCAAGGCTTGGCCGAAGGCTTCTGGGGGTGTGAAGAAAATGAAGAAAAAGGGAAAGGCTAAATAATCACAGTCTTCTAGGAAGACTAAGGATATATCCTTAGACGTCTAGCTACATTATGGCAAACGGGAAGCGTGACTGTCGTGAGTACAAGGTGAAGTTGAAGGAAGTGAAAACAGGCAAGGCCCCGTCTTCAGGTATGTTTGTTATAAACATGTCCAATACTGGTTTTAAAAATTGGATTTTTGATTCTGGATGTGGTACTCATATATGTATTGGTGTGTAGGATCTACAGATTAGCAGGATACTAGCTTCAGATGAGATCGACCTACGAGTCAGAAACGGGACGAGAGTCGTTGTTTTGGCCGTTGGGACCTATGTTTTGAACCTGTTATTGGGGTATGTAATTACATTAGGTGACTGTTATTTTGTACCTTGTTTTACTAAGGAACATCATCTCTACATTTTGTTTAACCTATTGTGGGTGTACCTTTGTATTCTGGAACACTGGGTGTTTTGTATATAAAGATGACATTTTGATATGTACATCAGATGTTAATAATGGTATTTATGTTTTGAATATAAATGAATCTCAAACTTATAACATGACAAACAAAAGCTCAAATTGAGTAACACGGATGAAACTTATTTGTGGCATTGTCGTCTGGGACACATTAACAAGACTCGTATATCCACTCTTTGGAAGAATGGATACGTGGATGGATTTGATCCTAATTCATATGACGTGTGCGAATCTTAATTATTGGGCAAAATACCTAAAACGTCTTTTAGCGGTAAAAGTGTACGTGCCATTGAGCTGTTAGCCCTCGATCATAGTGACGTATGTGGGGCCATGTCTAGCAGGCTAGAGGTGGTTATGAATACTTCGTAACCTTTACGGATGTTGCATCGCGTTATGATTATGTGTATATTATGAAGCACAAGTCGGAAACTTTTGAGAAATTCAAAGAGTTTCGACACGAAGTAGAAAAACAGACTGGAAAAAGTATTAAAACATTACGGTCGGACCGTGGTGAAGAATACTTGAGCAATGAGTTTCTTGATTACTCGAAAGAGTATAATATTCTTTCATAGTAGACTCCTCCCGGAACATCTCAATTGAACAGTGTGTCCGAACGGAGAAACCAAACTTTGTTAGACATGGTAAGGTCAATGATGAGTTGTACTGAGCTACCAATTTCCTTCATGGGATATGCATTGAACATTGCAATACATATTTTGAATAAGGTTCCAACAAAGTCTGTTAGACAGACTCCATATGAAATATGGACAGGAAAGAAATCAGATTTCTCATTCCTGAAGATTTGGGTATCCTGGGCATATATTAAACGTTTGGATGGTGCCAAACTAGAACCCAAATCGGATTAGTGTCTATTTGTAATAGGTTATCCTAGGGAAATCAAATGATATTATTTCCACAACCCATATGAGAATAAAATATTTGTTGCTCTCCATGCGGTTTTCCTTAGAGGAATTCCTAAATGCAGTGGTAAGTGGGAGGAAAATAGAACTCAATGAAAATTGGAGTGATACTGTTCCTAGCACCAATCCTCTCACGGAACACGAACAATTTATCAGGGATGAGACTGTTCCAAAATCTTCTAATACACAAGAACCGCGTAGGTTGGAGATAGTCAAAAAATAACATTAGAGGTATGGGTTTCTGATCTAACCTCATGTAGATATTAATCTTATTGAGGAAGATGAACCGGCTACGTATGAGGAAGCGATACAAGGTATCAACTCCACTTTATGGCAAGATGCCATGAGGTCCAAAATGGATTCCATGTATACCAACCAAGTTTAGACACTGGTTGATGTATCAGAAGACATTGTGCCTATTGGTAGCAAATAAGTCTTCATCGTGAAGACAGACATGGATGGCAACATATAAACATACAAAGTTAGGCTTGTAGCGAAAGGGTATCATCATCAACATGGTGTCGATTACGACGAAACCTTTTACCCGTTGCCATGATGAAATCCATTCGGATAATGCTTGCTATTGCTGCATATTTTGATAATGAAATATGGCAGATGGACGTCATAACCACTTTCCTTAACGAAAACCTTTTGGATGATGTTTATATACAACAGCCTGACGGTTTTATCGTGCTAAAATATGCAAATAAGGTTTGCAAGTTAAATCGATCCATTTATGGATTGAAGCAAGCATTGCGTTCTTGGAAACAACGTTTTGATGATATCATATTACAATACGGTTTCATTCAAAATGGAGATGATTCTTGTGTATATAAGAAGGTTAGTGGGAGCGCATTGACAATGATTTTCCTATACGTTGATGATGTATTACTTCTTAGCAATGACATTCCCATATTAAAATCGGTGAAAAATTGTCTTTCATTAAAATTCTCCATATAGAAAACTTGGGAGATTCAATTTTTATTCTAGGAATAAGGATCTACTGGGATAGATCTAAAAGTTGTTGGCACTCTCGGAGAACTCATACATTGACAATGTTAAAGAGATTCAATATGGATCAGTCCCAGAAGGGGCTGCTTCCGGTGTCACATGGCGTCTCTCTATCTAAGGACATGTGTCCTAAAACTCAAGATGAGAGAGATTCAATGAATCGGATCTCGTTCGATTCTGCAGTCAGATCGATTATGTACGCCATAACATGTAAGCGACCTGGTGTCTCATATACTTTGAGCATCTACAGTCACTATCAGGCCGATCCAGGTGATGGTCACTGGATTGATGTTAAGAACATCCTTAAGTATCTTAAAGGAACTAATGATGCTTTCTTAAACTATGGAGAAGGAGAACTTGAAGTGACTGGGTTCACTTATGCAAGTTTCCAAACCGATAAAGACGATTGTAAGTCGCAATAAGGGTACATATTTTGTTTGAACAACGGAATAGTGAGCTAGAAATCTTCCTAGCAAGATATTGTTGCCGATTCAACAACAAAATCGGAATACATTGTTGCGGCTGAGGCAGCAAAAGAAGCATTTTGGATCTATAAAATTCTTAATTGGATTAGGAGTAGTTCTGATAGCAGCTGAGCTGGGCTACAACATAGGCTAAGGAACCACGGTCTCATCAATGATCCAAGTATGTACTTCGATGATTTCATCTGATTCGTGAGATCACACATCTTAGCGATGTGAAGATCGAAAAGATCATTTCAGATGATAACCTTGCATATCCGCTGATGAAAGCTATATCTCAGCAATCGTTTGAGTGACCCGTACATAGTTCAAGTGTTGGACACTTGAGTGATTGGCTATAGGCCAAGTGGGAGATTGTTGGACAATTATGACCCATAGCATCACTATTTGTAAAAGACATGGTGTTTTTGTACAAATTAACTATATGACAAATGAAATTGCTCTTTCAACATTTTATAATTGGATTACTTTGATATATAAATGATAAAAGTCCATATGATTAGTACCAGATTAATAAGATATGAGACATTATTAATCCACGAATGGTTTAATCATTAAATATCCCTAGTCGTAGTATTATCGAGACTGAAAATCGATAATGCGGAATAAACTAGTATTACACTTGTGCGCGTTATGGAAGCTTAACATCATAGTTCTCATATATTTAAGTATTGGATACTTATGCAAGTGTGATAGGAGGCTCTGTTAGCCGTTGGACCAGGAACAGCTTCGCTCTGGATAGACCCCTCAGAATCCCATTTGTAGTATGACTATGTGTCTATGGGAATCCGAATCAGGGTAGGTGTATTTGGTCTTAACCTGAGACTTGCATCGCTAATACTTGCGACAATCCGTATACTTTGGTTTTGGTCGTCTGGTGCTTTAACAGGTTCTGTGTACGCCTCTTCTGGGTATACTGAGAATCGTAGTGTATTGGGTGTGATTTCAAGATGGAAGTATGACTTCAGTCATATGGAGGTGATGATCACGCAGGATACAGAACTATTACTCTTAAATGCTACAGCTATCGGGATAGTATGACTAGGTCATGATTATCCGATTACAGAGACTAGTTGCTAGTGATCCGATATATGCCTCATACGGGGCAGACACAATTCCAGCCCCAAGCCTAGCATGTGACATCCGATACTGGATCGTAATATGCAATACATTATATATTACGCCTGATACAGATTATATATATTCCATGTTGAATATATTTCTGGAGAATTGGGTAGGCACGGTGCTTTGCTAGAAGCCAACCATGTCTTTTAAATTGGTAATAACGTGATACCGGGTACGAACGTGTTCGGATGGTCCGATGTGTTGGACAATTATGACCCATAGCGTCACTATTTGTACAGATCATGGTGTTGTTGTACAAATTAACTATGTGACAAAGGAGATTGCACTCTTATCATTTGTGATTAGATCACCTAGATGTATAAATGAAGGAGGTCCCTATGATTTGTTCCTGGACGGAGAATGATATGAGACAGTATCATTCCACGAAGGATAAATCATTAAATATCCCTAGTCAGAGTATTATCGAGATTGGACATCGATAACATGTAAAAGACTAGTATTACACTTGTGCGCGTTGTGAGGGCACACGACATAGTTCTCATATATTTGGGTATAAGATACTCATGAAAGTGTAATAGGAGGTTGTGTTTTACCGATGGTACGGGAAACAGCTTCGCTCTGGATAGACCCCCTCGAAATTCCATTGGTAGGATGACTATGTGTATATGGAAGTCTGAAATCAGGGTATGTGTATTTGGTCTTAACTTGAGACTTCACCGCTAATACTTGCGACAATCAATATACTTTGGTTGGGGTCGTCCAGGGCTTTAACAGGTTCTGTGTACGCCAACTAGGTATATTGAGAATCCTAGTGTGTTGTGTTGGAAAAATACCAAGCCCCAAGATCAACAAGAACAAGCAAAATATATAAATACATGAATGAATAAATTGAAGTATGGCGGAATCATACTCACAATACTTGAAAATGGATGCTTAGGTGATGCGAAAACTCCTCCCTTGTGCAGTGAAGCTCTCGGCCAAGAAGAAAAGAGGGACTCCAAGTCGAGTTTGATCCTTCCAAGCTCAAGGATTAGTTTCCCATATCACCTATGTATGATCCCTTGAAGGTGCTAGCCTTTATTGTGATTTTGAATGCACAACTTCTTCAAATCTTTCTTGCCACAAAAATTGAAGAAAGGAGAGCCAAAAACTGCTTGCAAGTTTCGGCAATGTGAGAGAGAAAAGTTGAATGATTTTTGTTACAAAAATCAATTTATATTTATGCCATAATATTTATTAAATTAATAATAAACTTATGACACAAATCATGCAATGGCTTAGAGTGTCAAACACTCAATTTCCATGCAAAACCATTGAGTGCATTGTACACTATCTCCATGCAATGCATTGAATTAAATAATGCATAAATGACATGTGTCATGTGGGCCCCACACGTTTCCAAATGAAAGTGGGCCCACGTGCACTCACGCGTTCGGGTTCGATATTTCCGAAATACCGAACTTACGTCGCGACGTTAATTAAATCGAATTTAAATAAATAATTGCGCCTAGCGAAATTATTATTTACGTCGCTAACGAATTAATTCTAAATTAACTCGTTTGCCCGAATTAAAATCTAATTTTAATTTCGCGTCGAAATCGAATTTCGATTATTATATCGAATATAATAATTTTACGATTAATTCCAAATTAATCGTTCTCTCTCTATGTATAGTACTTTATCCAAGATAAAGTCTCTCCGTAATTAATCCAAGATTAATCGAGTTTGAATCATACGTCATTGGTGAATCTTCGGGAAGCGACCCAAGAGATCTCTGGATATGTTGGCAGTAAATACGGCCGTCAGATTATCCGAACACGTACGTACCAAGTACTACGTTTTTACCGATTTACAAGACAAGGTTAGCCTCTAGCAAAACGCCATGCCTACCCAATTCTCCAGAAATATTCTTATTGGAATATAAGATCTATAACAGGCGTAGTATACCGTAGTATAGTGTATATCGAACCAGTATCGGATGATCACATGTAAGGCCTGGGGCTGGAGATGTGTCTGCCCCGTACGATACACATATCGGACATCAAGCAACCAGTCTCTTTGAATCGGATAATCCTGACCTAGTCATATTATCCCGATGGTTGCAACCATTATAGAGTACTAGTTCTGTATCCCTCGCGATCATCATCTCCATATGTCTGAAGTGATACTTCCATCTTGACATCACACACAATACACTACGATTCTCGATAAATCCAGAAGAGGTGTACACAGAACCCGTTAAAGCCCTGGACCACCAAAACTAAAGTTTACCGATTGTCGTAAGTACTAGCGATGCAAGTCTCAGGTTAAGATCATATGCACCTACCCTGAAGCGGACTCCCATAGACACGCAGACATACTACCAATGGGATTCCGCGGGGTCTATCCAGAGCGAAGCTGTTTTCCGTACCATCGGTAAAACACAACCTCCTACCGCACTTGCATAAGTATCCTATACTTAAATATATGAGAACTATGCCGTTGTGCCTCACAACATGCACAAGTGCAGTACTAGTCTATTCCGCATTATCGATGTCCAATCTCGATAATACTACGACTAGGGATATTTAATGATTAAACCTTTATGGATTGATACCGTCTCATATCATCACAATCCGGAACTAATCATAGGGACTCTTACCATTTATATCAAAGTAAATAAATTACAAAACGGTAAAAGGCAATTTCATTACTACATAGTTAATTTTGTACAATAATACAATATCATTTACAAAATAGTGACGCTATGGGTCATAACTGTCTAACAATCTCCCACTTGGCCTATAGCCAGTCACTCAAGCATCTAATACCTGAACTATGTATGTGTCGCTCAAACTTTTCCCGAGGAATTATTTTCGTCAGCGGATCTGCAATGTTGTCCTCTGATGCGATCTTTTCGATCTTCACATCGCCACGATGTATGATCTCTCGAATCAGATGGAATCGTCGAAGAACATGTTTGGATCGTTGATGAGACCTTGGTTCCTTAGCCTGCGCTATGGCCCCGCTATTGTCACAATACAATAAAACGGGCTCAGCTGCTAATGGAACTACTCCTAATCCAACTAGGAATTTTCGGATCCAAACCGCTTCCTTTGCTGCTTCAGCTGCTGCAATGTACTCCGCTTCAGTTGTTGAATCGGCAACAGTATCTTGCTTGGAAGATTTCCAGCTCACTGCTCCGTTATTCAAGCAAAATATGTACCCGGTTTGCGACTTGAAGTCGTCTCTGTCGGTTTGGAAACTTGCATCGGTATACCCAGATACCTCAAGTTCTCCATCTCCATAGATTAAGAAAACATCCTTAGTTCTCTTAAGATACCTAAGGATACTCTTAACCGCCATCCAGTGATCCTTTCCTGGATCGGCCTGATATCGACTACACATGCTCAAAGCATAGGACACATCAGGTCGTGTACATATCATGGCATACATGATCGATCCAACTGCCGAGGCGAACGGAGTCCGACTCATGTTGTCTCTCTCATCTTGTGTTTTAGGACACATGTCCCTAGATAGATAGACGCCATGTGATGTTGGCAACAGTCCCCTCTTGGACTGATCCATGTTGAATCTCTTCAACACTTTATCAATATATGTACTCTGGGAGAGTCCAAGTAGCCTTCTAGATCTATCCCTGTAGATCTTTATTCCTAGAATAAAAGCTGCTTCTCCCAGATCTTTCATGGAGAATTTCAATGAAAGCCAAGCTTTCACCGACGTTAACATGGGAATGTCATTGCCTATAAGCAATACATCGTCGACATAAAGGACAATAAAAGTCAGTGCACTCCCACTAACCTTCTTATATACACAAGGATCATCTACGTTTTGAATGAAATCATATTCTTTTATGACCTCATCAAAACGTTGGTTCCATGACCTCGATGCTTGCTTCAGTCCATAAATGGACCGATTTAACTTACAAACCTTGTTTGCAAGTCTTGGTGCGATAAAACCGTCAGGTTGTTGCATATAAACATCCTCCAACAGGTTTCCGTTAAGGAAAGCGGTTTTAACGTCCATCTGCCATATTTCGTAATCGTAATATGCAGCTATCGCAAGCATTATCCGAATGGATTTAATCATGGCAACGGGTGAGAAAGTTTCGTCATAATCAACTCCAAGTTGTTGACGATACCCCTTCGCTACGAGCCTAGCTTTGTACGTTTGTACGTTGCCATCCATGTCGGTCTTCTTCTTGAAGACCCATTTGCATCCAATAGGCTTTACGCCTTCTGGTGCATCAACTAGTGTCCAAACTTGGTTGGTATACATGGAATCCATTTCGGCCTTCATGGCCTCTTGCCATAAAGTGGATTCGATACCTTGTATCGCTTCCTCATACGTAGCCGGTTCAGTATCCTCAATAAGATTAATATCTACATGAGGTGAGATCAGGAATCCATACCTCTCAGGTATTACCCTGACTCTCTCCGACCTACGTAGTCCTTGTGTAATTGAAGATTGTGGTTCAGTCTCATCCTGGATGGACTGTTCATGTTCCGTTCTCGATTCATTGCCAGGAACAGTATCACTACGACTTTCATCGAGTTCTACTTTCCTCCCACTAAACACTGCATTTAGGAATTCCTTCTCAAGGAAAACCGCATGTAGAGCAACAAATACTTTGTCTCTCTTGTGGGTAATAGAAGTAATATCCTTTGGTTTCCCTAGGATATCCAACAAATAGGCATTTATCTGATTTGGGTTCAAGTTTGGTACCTTCCAAACGTTTGACGTATGCCCAGCAACCCCAAATCTTCAGGAATGAGAAACCTGGTTTCTTTCCTGTCCATATCTCATACGGAGTCTGTTCAACAGACTTTGACGGAACCCTATTCAAAATAAGAATTGCACTTTCTAATGCATGTCCCCAGAAGGATATAGGTAGCTCAGTGCGACTCATCATCGACCTTACCATGTCAAGCAAGGTACGGTTTCTCCGTTCAGACACACCATTTAATTGTGGTGTTCCAGGAGGAGTCCATTGTGAAAGAATACCATATTCTTTCAAGTAATCTTGAAACTCATTACTTAAGTATTCGCCACCACGGTCCGACCGTAATGTCTTAATACTCTTGCCTGTTTGTTTTTCAACTTCGTGTCGAAACTCTTTGAATTTCTCAAAAGTTTCCGACTTGTGCATCATTAGATACACATAACCATAACGCGATGCATCATCCGTAAAGTTACGAAGTATCGATATCCACCTCTAGCCTGGCTAGACATGGGCCCACAAACGTCACTATGAACGAGGGCTAACAGTTCAGTGGCGCGTTCACCTTTACCACTAAAAGGTGATTTAGGCATTTTGCCTAATAAACAAGATTCGCAGACGTCATATGAATTTGGATCAAATCCGTCCAAGTACCCACTCTTCGAAAGTGTGGATATGCGAGTCTTGTTGATGTGTCCCAGACGACAATGCCACAAATAAGTTTCTTCCTTTGGATTACTCATTTTGAGCCTTTTGTTTGTTATTTTACGTTTTGGAGATTTATTTATATTCAAAATATAAAGACCATTATTTGCATCGGCAGTGCAAATTTCTGCATCATCTTTATATAAATAACACCTGGTGTTTTTAAATACAAAAGTGTACCCATACTGGGTTAACAAAGATACAGAAATAATATTCCTAGTTAAACTAGGAACAAAATAACAGTCATTTAGTTTAAGTACATGCCCCGAGGGCAGTTCCAAAACAAAAGTGCCTACGGCCAAAACAGCAACAGAAGTTCCATTTCCAACTCGTAGATCTACCTCCCCCAAAGCCAGTCTCCTGCTATCATGCAGATCCTGCACATCAGTACAAATATGAGAACCACAGCCAGAATCAAAAATCCAATTTTTATTAAGACTAGAAGTAGTCATATTTATCTCAATAACAAACATACCTGAGGCCGGTGCCTTGCCCGCCTGTATGTCCTCCTTGTGTCCCTTGTTCATGCGGCAGTCACGCTTCCAGTGACCTTTCTTGCCGCATTTCAGGCAAACATCTTGAGACTTGTCCCTTGGCTTCCCAGAAGCCTTTGTTGACTTGGCCTTGCCTTTGTTTCTATGCTTTTTCTTCTTAACACCCCCAGTTGCCTTGAGCCCAGCTTTCGGCGTTTGAGATGTTGATGCAAAGTGCGCCTCGCGCTTGTTGCCTTTCAGAAGCTCTTTCTCTGACTCCTTGAGAATCGATAATACTCTCCAAGAGTATCATCCGAATTCATCAATTTGTAGTTGATGACAATCTGTTTCCAAGTATCGGGTAGTGACTGTAGAAGTACATCTATAGACAGCTCAGCCTCCAAGACTATACCCATATTAGCCAATTCATCAATATCGGCTATCATTTGAGTCCCATGGACCTCAACAGAACTACCATCAGTCATACGGGAGCGAAAGATTTTCTTCACTAACTCGTACCTCGCCATCCGCTTATTAGTGCGGTGAAGATCTTGAATCTTCTTGCCATCATATTATAAGGATCCAAGTCCCTATTCTGGCGGCGAAAGTGTTGAGTCATTGAAGCAAGCATGATCGACTGAGCCGTGTCACAATCATCACTGTGAGTTTTCCATAACTCCAGCTCAAGTGGCTCAGTGGGCTTAGGCCCGAGAGGTTTTGTATCGTATACAGTATCCTCTCCGCCCCAAGGACTATCCTTAGGTTCATTTCCCAGTCGGCGAAGTTGGTGCCCTTGAACACATTATCACCCATGATTATGTCACGGACATTTCCTTTGTTTGCCATCTTAACTACGATAATCTAATTATCTAGTTAACGATATGTGGGTACAGTCAAACTGTTACATAAAAAAATAACATTGTATTAGTCCAACTAATGTGTAAATATTGACGAAATAAGTTGTGTAAGCGCGTAAAGCTAAGTATCTGAACGATAATTGCAAATTCAATACTAGCCTCCCACTATTTTTCTGCAAGTCTCTAACCCTCTGTTGAGTACTCGGGAAATCCAATTTCCTAGTGGGCTAGGATCCCGTTAAATAACACACAACCTTGACTTTGGCCAACAAATTGTATGATATTTAACTAGGTAGATCTCGAAGATCAATTGGATCCCATCCAATTCCTAGATCCGGTAGGTGGACATCTAAGTCCGAAACATATACATATGTCAATGCATCCAATACATTTTCCTAACCATTTCCTCTGAATCAACTAAGCCTTGGCTTTGGCACAACAAACCTAATGATTCCAGTTAAGCGGGACCCATTGACGAGGAAAGTTTCGTAATCAATGTCGATGGACAAGAAGTGATCTTGACTTTGGCCAACAAATCACAACTTGGACAGGACACCGATGTGGAACAAAACTCTCATGATTCAAACACATCCTCATTGACAAAGGTCTTGACTTTGGCCAACAACCAATGCCAATTTCGGATCTTGAGAAAGAATCATTCAACGGAAGGAAAATCGCTTAATATTGTTTGAGGGATTTTTCGCGTAATTGGCAACCAATTAATTTATCTTTGTTAGGTCTCATCATCATACACCCTTAAGCATGCTTCTAAAACATCATAAAGCGCGTAAAGTAAAGTAATAGCGATATACGGATGGATATGAACAACAACTTGTTCCTAGAACAAATCACTCCCTTTCCTCTCCCCGCTAGCACTATTCTACTCTTACCCAATTACATAATACAATAAGAGAAACCTCATTTACATTGAGGGGAATTAGGTGAGAAGAGAATACAAAGAGACAATAAGAGAAAGGCTGGACACGCAGGTCCAATTTATAAATTCTAAATTTACAATAATTTCTAAAATTACCCTTCCCTTCTAATATCCATCCGATATACACTATTCATACATCACATCCACATTCATTCATTCAAGGCATGTTATACAACCAATCAAATCCAATTAATTAGTCTTTAATTAGGTGACAATACAATGTTCAAACAATTGTTTGCATTTGCGCGAGTCCAACTCAATTTGAGAATAAATACTTATAGTATGAATTCACGAATTATATCGAACTACTCGTTAAATCCAATTTAAGTCGTATTCAATACTAATCCTATTATTTAATTCTAAATTAAATATTTACACTTTATTGTGCTTTTATAACTTAGATTCCAAATCTAATACAATCGGGTCTCAAAGCCCAACTAACATCTAATGTCCGTTTAATTAAAGTCCGATGGGCTTTCAATTGATTTCTTTAGGCTTGGGTTTTGGTCAATGTATGGGTCAAACCCAATTACCAAGCCCAATAAGGAATCACCCTCATATGCCATAAAATCAATATCAAGCCCATAAGGCCCAATTAAACATAAAAGCCCATTTATTACATTTGGGCTTAAATGGTGTGATTTAGGCCCATTTTGGATCCAATCCAAATGGTCCAAATCTACTTGGCCCAACCAAGCCCATTATGTCCAAATATAATAGTTTTAGGCCCAATTCAAAATTAAGCCCAACTAACCAAATTTAAAATTCCAAATTTTATAACTTAATTAATTAAAGTGTATTATCATGATTAATCCTTTAAATCAATATTCCCAAAATATCAAATTAATCCATTAATCATATTTTTATCTTAAATATATGTCCAACATTATTTAATCAAAAAATCAAGTCCCTAATCCTCCATCAAGCATTCGGCCAAGGTGATTAAAATGGTTCCGATTTCGTTTTCAATCCAATCGAGTTACAAATCATCATTCCATATTGTTTCAAGTCATCTAATGTCTTAAAATTAAAAAATCATCTAGTCCATATGCTTGCATGTATTCGGCCAAGCCTCATTTGGGTTGGAAAAATTAATCCAATTTATTTTCCATGAAATTGATGATGTATAATCTAAATAACATACATCTAAGCATATTTAATCAAGCAAACTCATCAAATCATGCTTCATACAATTTTCCCCAAATAACATCCTAATATATTTGCATGCTCTTTAAGCTCAATGATACCATTGTTGGAAAAAATAACCAAGCCCCAAGATCAACAAGAACAAGCAAAATATATAAATACATGAATGAATAAATTGAAGTATGGCGGAATCATACTCACAATACTTGAAAATGGATGCTTAAGATGATGCGAAAACTCCTCCCTTGTGCAGTGAAGCTCTCGGCCAAGAAGAAAAGAGGGACTCCAAGTCGAGTTTGATCCTTCCAAGCTCAAGGATTAGCTTTCCCATATCACCTATGTATGATCCCTTGAAGGTGCTAGCCTTTGTTGTGATTTTGAATGCACAACTTCTTCAAATCTTGCCACAAAAATTGAAGAAAGGAGAGCCAAAAACTGCTTGCAAGTTTCGGCAATGTGAGAGAGAAAAGTTGAATGATTTTTGTTACAAAAATCAATTTATATTTATGCCATAATATTATTAAATTAATAATAAACTTATGACACAAATCATGCAATGGCTTAGAGTGTCAAACACTCAATTTCCATGCAAAACCATTGAGTGCATTGTACACTATCTCCATGCAATGCATTGACAAATAATGGCATAATATGACATGTGTCATGTGGGCCCCACACGTTTCCCAATGAAAGTGGGCCCACGTGCACTCACGCGTTCGGGTTCGATATTTCCGAAATACCGAACTTACGTCGCGACGTTAATTAAATCGAATTAAATAAATAATTGCGCCTAGCGAAATTATTATTTACGTCGCTAACGAATTAATTCTAAATTAACTCGTTTGCCCGAATTAAAATCTAATTTTAATTTCGCGTCGAAATCGAATTTCGATTATTATATCGAATATAATAATTTTACGATTAATTCCAAATTAATCGTTCTCTCTCTATGTATAGTACTTTATCCAAGATAAAGTCTCTCCGTAATTAATCCAAGATTAATCGAGTTTGAATCATACGTCATTGGTGAATCTTCGGGAAGCGACCCAAGAGATCTCTGGATATGTTGGCAGTAAATACGGCCGTCAGATTATCTGAATACGTACGTACCAAGTACTACGTTTTTACCGATTTACAAGACAAGGTTAGCCTCTAGCAAAACGCCATGCCTACCCAATTCTCCAGAAATATTCTTATTGGAATATAAGATCTATAACAGGCGTAGTATACCGTAGTATAGTGTATATCGAACCAGTATCGGATGATCACATGTAAGGCCTGGGGCTGGAGATGTGTCTGCCCCGTACGATACACATACATACATCAATCAAGCAACCAGTCTCTTTGAATCGGATAATCCTGACCTAGTCATATTATCCCGATGGTTGCAACCATTATAGAGTACTAGTTCTGTATCCCTCGCGATCATCATCTCCATATGTCTGAAGTGATACTTCCATCTTGACATCACACCCAATACACTACGATTCTCGATAAATCCAGAAGAGGTGTACACAGAACCCGTTAAAGCCCTGGACCACCAAAACTAAAGTTTACCGATTGTCGTAAGTACTAGCGATGCAAGTCTCAGGTTAAGATCATATGCACCTACCCTGAAGCGGACTCCCATAGACACGCAGACATACTACCAATGGGATTCCGCGGGGTCTATCCAGAGCGAAGCTGTTTTCCGTACCATCGGTAAAAAACAACCTCCTACCGCACTTGCATAAGTATCCTATACTTAAATATATGAGAACTATGCCGTTGTGCCCTCACAACATGCACAAGTGCAGTACTAGTCTATTCCGCATTATCGATGTCCAATCTCGATAATACTACGACTAGGGATATTTAATGATTAAACCTTTATGGATTGATACCGTCTCATATCATCACAATCCGGAACTAATCATAGGGACTCTTACCATTTATATCAAAGTAAATAAATTACAAAACGGTAAAAGGCAATTTCATTACTACATAGTTAATTTTGTACAATAATACAATATCATTTACAAAATAGTGACGCTATGGGTCATAACTGTCTAACAGGTTTGGGTGTGATGTCAAGATGAAAAGTGTCACTCCAATTCATATGGAGATGATGAATCGCTTAGGATACAAACTGGTTTTCTCTAAAAAGGTTGCAACCGTCGGAATAATTGACTTGGTCATGATTACCGATAATAAAGAGACCAGTTGCTAGTAATCCGATAATATGCTTCATACAGGGCAGACCACTGAACCAGCCCCAGGCCTTGCATGTGATCATCCGATACTGGATCGAATACGCAATACTACGTATACTAACCTGATATAGATCCTTTATATTCCTGTAAGGATATTTCTGGAGAATTGGGTAGGCATGGCGCTTTGCTAGAAGCCAACCTTGTCTTGTAAATCGGTATAAACGTAGTACGAGGTACTTACGTGTTCGGATAGTCCGACGACCGATTTACTGCCAACATATCCAGGGATCTCATGGGTCATTTCCGAAGATTCACCGATGACATATGAACGCACTTTTATTTAATCTGGGATTAATTAGATGAGAGAGACAATTAATCTGGGATTAATTACGGAGATATTTTATCTGGGATAAAACATTATTAAAGAGAGAAAATGATTAATTTGGAATTAATCGATTAATTAATATATTCGATATATTAAACGAAATTAGATTTCGACGCGGATTAAAATTAGATTTTAATTCGGGCAATGAGTTAATTTAGAATTAATTCGTTAACGATGTGTAGTGATTTCGCTAGGTGTAATCATTTAATTACGATGCAATGGAAAATTTGTTAATTTGGAATTAGTGAACCCGAGCCCAAGATTGTTTGCGAGCGCATTCGCATTTCGAATTCGAGTGCGGCACGCAAGTCAAATCAAGCGTCAAATCATTAGTCACATCAAGCGTCAAATCGCTAGTCACTTCAACCGTCAAATCACTTGTCACTTTGAGTGATGTGACTTGACAACTTGATTGACTTTATGTAAGTTGATGTTTGAGTGTGTTACACTCAAGTGTGATTAAATTAAAATGACTTATACCATTTTTTGATTTTTTGGTACATCATTCATTAACTTGTTTTTGGAAAAAAATACAACTATCTCTCTCTCCATTCTCTAATCTTCCTCACCCCCAAGGGGCTGAAAATTTTCTGGTTTCTGGTTTGCAGAAAATTATGAGAAGGGAAGCCAAGTGCTAGTTTTTTTTGCAAAAATCAAGAGAGCTAGCACTCCGAGAGACATGCAAAGGTTATAAGGAAGTCCTCCCATGAGCCGGGAATCGTTTGCGAAGCTTGGAGCTCACCCATGGCCGATTTGGAGGAGGCAGTAAGTAGCAGCTCACTGCCGCAGGTACCAGTCCACTGCCGAGCAGAAAGGTTGAATTTTTATTGCCTCATGCGTTGCTCACCGATCGATGTGAGTATTCCGCAACTCCTCGTATGTATTCACATGTGTTTCATGATTGATTATTGATCCTTGGGACCTAGTAAACTCCAACAATGGTATCATGAGCAAGGAAAAACATGAAATTGATTTAGGGCTAAAATTTGGGTAAATTGATTTTGAGCATGATTTAATAAATTGGATGTTTGAATATGCTTAAATCATGTTAATTGAAGTTTGATTGGATCAATTTCAAGAAAATTGGTTTGGAACAATTTTTGTCCAAAATTTTGTGATGGCCGAATGTGGTGCCCTAAATGTGATCTTGGTGATTTTTGATTTTAATCATTGGATGAGTTGGAATCATGTTGGGTGTGTTGATTTATGTCGATTGTGGATTTAATTGGATTGAAACCGAATCAGATATAAATATCCCCAAATTGCCGAGAACAATATAAGCATGATTGGGTTTGATTTTTGATTAAATTATGTTGGACATGATTTAATATTGAAGAGCATGATTAATCAGGCTAATTGATGTTTTAGAAATTTTAATTGGGTAATTATTTATTTAATACATTTTGTGTAATTAAATTGGGAATTTGTAATTTGGTAATTTAATTATGTTGGGCCATAAATTGGATTTGAGCTTGAAATGTTGTTATTGGGCTTAGTTGTACTAAGTTGGGTTTAAAACCGCCTCCATAAAGCCCAAATGCGACTAATGGACCTTTAAAGTTTACTTGGGCCTAATGGGTCAAAATTGATTTCTAGGCTTATGGGGTAACTCCCGGATTTGACTTTGGTTATTGGGTTCGACCCGAGTTGACCAAAAGTCCACACCTTAAGAAATTAATTAAAAGCCCATTGGACTTTAATTAAATGGACGTTGGACGTTAATCGGGCTTTGAGACCCGTTGCGATTAAATTTAGAATTTAAGTCTTAAAAGGTTTATTATTAAAGTGTAATGTTTAATTTGGAATTAAATAAGCGAATTAGAATTAAATGCATATTGAATTGGATTTAATTATGTAGTTTAATTTAATTTGAGAAATCGTACTTTGAGTACTTATTCGCAAAATGAGTTTGACTCGAGCAAAATAAAAATCGTTGTTTGAACATTGGATGATCACTAATTATCAGATTAATTAATTTGATTAGATTGATTGATAACATGCTTGTGTGAATACATGGTTGCGATGCATGCATAATGTATATCGGATGGATATTAGATGGGTGGGGCAATTTTAGAAATTGTTGTAATAAATTTGGAATTTATTAATTGGACCTGCGTGTCCAGCCTTATTACCTCCTTATTCTTTTTATTCTCTTCTCACCTATTCCCCTCAATGTAAATGAGGTTTCTTTAGAAGTGTAGTGTAACGGGTAGAAGTGATACATGTGCTAGCAGGAGAGAGAAAAGGGAGAATTTTGATCTAGGATCAATGTGTAAAGTATCCATCCGCATATCATTATTATTTTATCATATGCGCTTTATTATTTGTTTAGAATGCATGTTTGATGGCGTATGATGATAAGACCTTAACAAAGATAATAAATTGGTTGCCATTTTGCACGCGAAAAACCCTCAAACAATATTAAGCGTCTTTCCTTCCATTGAGTGATTCTCACTCAAGATCCGAGACTGGCATTGGCTTGTTGGCCAAAGTCAAGGCCTTTGTCCGTCGAAGATGTGTTTGAATCACGAGAGTTTTGTTCCATATTGGTGTCTTGTCCAAGTTGTGGTTTGTTGGCCAAAGTTAAGACCACTTCTTGTCCATCGACATTGATTATGAAGCTTTCCATGGTCAATGGGTCGCGCTTGACTGGGATCACTATGTTTGTTGTGCCAAAGCCAAGGCTTAGTTGATTCAGAGGAAAAAGGTTAGGTAATACATTGGATGTATTGGCATATATAAGATATATATTTCGGACTTGGAAGTCCCCCTACCGGATCTAGGAATTGGATTTGATCCAATTGATCTTAGAGATCTACCTAGTTAATTATCATACAATTTGTTGGCCAAAGTCAAGATTGTGTGATATTTAACGGGATCCTAGCCCACTAGGAAACACGGTTTCCCGAGTACTCGACAGAGGGTTAGAGGCTCGCCGAAAAATAGTGGGAGGCAAGAATTGAATTTCCAATACTCGTTTAATTACTTGACATACGCTCTCAAAACAAATATCATCTGTCGTTAAATAAATTAAATGTTAGTTGGACTAATATTTAAATTGTTGTTTTAATAAATAGTTGGACTATATTCAAACTATTCATTTATAGTTGATTTTATAATTGGATTATAGTAATCAATATAATTGATTTTAATCTATTAAATTATAGTTGATTAAATAGTTGGACTATAGTAATCATTATAATAAATAGTACCGAAATCGTTGATTAAATAGTTGGACTATTAAAATCAAGATAAAAATGAAAGATTAACATTTAAAACATAATCCTGGGGAAAATGTATTTAAATGGCTTAATTTTCAAATTGGGAATAAATTCAGGATGATCCTGGAAACTAATAATTTACTTTATTTGATAAAATAACATATTGAGCCTAAAGCCCGAAGTTAAGCAAATAGTAGAGCATGATCTTTGGAAGATCATGTAATGATAACTTAAATGCTTAATCCATTAAGCTTGTCGTAGTAGACTCCTTAATTTCTGAATCAGAACTAAGGATTAGATCCTTAAAGTTTGATAATGAAATTGAAGGATCTTCATAAATCTATCTTTAGATTTTAGAAGTACTAAATTGCAATGAATAACTCTTGGAGAGTTAATGACTATTCTCAAGGAGACAAAGTCAAAATTTGCAATAGGCAAGTAGCGCAAGGCGCACCTTACTTCGATATTCTAGAAGTCCGAGGCTTGGCCAAAGGCTTCTGGAGTGTTGAAAAGGGCAAAAGCAAAATCTTTATGATCTTTTAGAAAGATAAAAGACATATCCCAAAATGTCTGCCTAAATTTTGGCAAACGGGATCGCGGAAGCGTGACTGCCGTTTGGACAAAGCAGACATGAAGGAATTGAAGACGAGCAAAGCTCTGACTTCAAATATGTTTGTCAAGATTATGTTCACTACTAGTATTGAAATTGGATTTTAAATACTTAGTGTGATTCATAAAATATATGTATTGATGTTCAGAATCTGTTGTGAACAGGATACTGACTTCAATAGAGATTAATCTACGAATGGAAACGAGACGAAAAATGCTGTTTCAACCGTAGATACCTATTTTAGGAACTACCTTCGGGTTTGTACCTAAATTAGGAAAATGTTATAATGTAACTAGTTTGACTAGATACATTATCTCTATATCAGTGTTTAATCCATTGCAGATTGACCTTTATATTCTAGAACACTAAAGTGTTTTATTATATAAAGATGATATTGAGATAAACACATTAGATGTGAATAACATCATTTATATTTTGAATATAAATATATCTCAAACACATTACATGACAAACAATAGCTCAAACTGATTTGATCAGAAGAAACTAATTTGTGGCATTGTTGTCTGGGACACAATTAAACAAGACTCGTATATCCACACTTTTGAAAAGTGGGTACTAGGACATATTTGATACTATTCAAATAAAGTCTATGAATCTAGTTTATTGGGCAAAGTGCTTAAAACACCTTTACTTGGTAAAAGTGTAAGTGCCACCGATCTGTTAGCCCTAGTTCATAGTGAAGTAAGTGGGCCCATTTCTAGCTAGGCTAGATGTGGATATGAATATTTTGTGACCTTTACGGATGTGGCATCGCGTTATGGTTATGTGTTTCTTTTGAAGAACATAAATCGGAAACTCTTAAAGTTTCGACACGAAATAGATGAACAGACTGGCTAAAGTATTATACCGTCACGATGAGACCGTAATGGAAAATACTTAAGCAATAAGTTTCTAATATACTATGAAAGAGTATAGTATTATTTCGATGAGGACTCCTCCCTGAACACATCATTTTGATGGTGTGTCCGAACTGAGTAATCGAATTTTGTTAGACATGATAAGGTTAATCATGAGTCACTCTGAGCTACCATTTCCTTCAACGGATACACAAATACAGTGCAAGAACTTATTTAGAATAAGGTTCCATAATAGTCTGTTTGACAGATATCATTTTAGATATGAAAGGGAAAGAAACCGGGTTTCTCATTCCTGTAAATTTGGGAATGCTAGGCATATGTTTGGATGATACCAAACTAAAACCCAAATTGGATAAGTGCCAATTGTAGGTTATCCTAGGGATACATAAGTATAGTACTTATACAACTCACAAGAGAACAATTAGATTGTTGCTCGCCATGTGGTTTTCCTGAGAGGAATACCTATATGCAGTTGTAAGTTGGAGGATAGTAAAACTCGATGAAAATCGGAGTAATACTATTCCTGGCACCTATTCCTTAATGGAACACAAATAGATTCATCAAGGATGAAACTATACCAGTAATCTTCGAATACACAAGAACCGCATATGTCGGAAAGAGTCAGAAAACAACCTGGGGTATGGGTTTCTGATCTCACCTCATAAAGATGTCTATCTTATTAATGTATACCAACTGACTACGTATGAGGAAGTGATACGAGGTATCGACTCCCTATTATGGCAAAATGTCATGAGTCCGAAATGGATTCCATGTATATCAACTTAGTTTAGACACTAATTGATGTACCGCAAGGCATTGTGCCTATTGGTACTATATAAGTCTTCAAGATATATACATGGAAGGAAACATACCAACGTATAAAGCTAGGCTTTTAGTGGAAAGGTATCGTTATCAACATTGTGTTGATTACGATTCAACCTTTTACCTATTGCCACGGTAAATCCATTTGGATAATGCTTGCTAAAGCTGCATGTTTCATTTATGAAATATGTCAGCTTAACGGGAAAATCGCTTTCCTGAAAAGGAAACCTTTTGGAGGATGTTTACAACATCCTGTCGGTTTTGTCGTACTAAAACTAGCAAACAAGGTTTGCAGGTTATTCGATCCATGTTTGGATTGAAGCAAACATAGGTTCTTGAAATTATCATTTTGATGTAATCATAATTGTTTATGATTTAATTCAAAACGAAAAGATTCTTGTGTATAAAAGAGGGTTAGTGGGAGCGCACTGACAGTGGCTGTCCTATAAATAATGATGACAAGTTATTTCTTGGAAATGATATTTCCATAATAGAATCGGTGAAAGCTAGGCTTTCGAGAAAACACTCCGAGAACTCGTACATTGAAAAATGTACGTGACCTGGTGTCTCATACGCTTTGAGCATATGGATTCACAAACAGGCCAATCCAAGTGATAGTCATTGGATTGATATTGAGAACATCCGTTAGTATCTTAGAGAACTAATGATGATGTAATCAGTGGAGAAGGAGAACTTGAAGTGACTGGAATCACTACTGCAAGTTTCCCAACTGATAAAATGACTATAAGTCACAAACGGTACTATACATTTTGAATAACGGAACAGTGAGCTGGAAATCTTCCAAGCAAGATACTGTTACCGAATAAACAACAAATGCAAGTTATTGCTGCAGCTGAGGCAGCAATAGAAGCCATTTGGGTCGATAATAAATCTAATTAGATTAGATATAATTCTGTTAGCAGCTGAGCTAGGTGTCAGCACATGCAAAAGAATTAATGGTCTCATCAATGATCCATATACATACTTCGATATTCATCTGATTCGTTTGGATCATACATCATGGCGATGTGATGAACGTATAAATCGCATCAGACGGTAATCGTGCAAATCCGCTGACGAAAGCCTTTTCTCAGCAATTTGAGCCAACCGTACATAGTTCGGGTGTAAGACACTCGAGTGACTGGCTATAGGCCAAGTGGGAGATTGTTGGACAATTATGGCCCACAGCGTCACTATTTATACAGATCATGGTGTTGTTGTAAAAATTAACTATGTGACAAATGAGATTGCACTCTTATCATTTGTGATTAGATCACCTAGATGTATAAATGATAGGAGGTCCATATGATTTGTTCCTGGACGGAGAATGATATGAGACAGTATCAGTCCACGAAGGATAAATCATTAAATATCTCTAGTCAGAGTATTATCGAGATTGGACATCGATAAATACGTAAAAGACTAGTATTACACTTGTGCGCGTTGTGAGGGAACAACAACATAGTTCTCATATATTTGGGTATAAGATACTCATGCAAGTGTAATAGGAGGTTGTGTTTTACCGATGGTACGGGAAACAGCTTTGCTCTGGATAGACCCCCTCGAAATTCCATTAGTAGTATGACTATGAGTCTATGGAAGTCCGAAATCATGGTAGGTGTATTTGGTCTTAACCTGAGACTTGCACCACTAATACTTGCGACAATCAATATACTTTGGTTGCGGTTGTCCAGAGCTTTAACAGGTTCTGTGTACGCCTATGCTGGGTATATTGAGAATCCTAGTGTGTTGGGTGTGATGTCAAGACAGAAGTGTCACTCCAATCATATGGAGATGATGATTGCGTAGGGATACAGAACTGGTTCTCTAAAAAGGTTGCAACCGTCTGGATAATATGACTTGGTCATGATTATCTGATAATAAAGAGACTAGTTGCTAGTAATCTGATATATGCTTCGTACGGGGCAGATACTGAACCAGCCCCAGGCCTTGCATGTTATCATCCGATACTGGATCGAAATACGCAATACTACGTATACTACGTCTGATATAGATCCTTTATTCATGTAAGGATATTTCTGGTGAATTGGGTAGGCATGGCGCTTTGCTAGAAGCCAACTTTGTCTTGTAAATCGGTATAAACGTAGTACGAGGTACTTACTTGTTCGGATAGTCCGACGACTCGATTTACTGCCAATATATCCGGGGATCTCATGGGTCGCTTCCCGAAGATTCACTGATGACGTATGACTCGCACTTTTAATTAATCTGGGATTAATTAGATGAGAGAGAAAATTAATCTGGGATTAATTACGGAGATATTTTATCTGGGATAAAATATTATTTAAAGAGAGAAAATGATTAATTTGGAATTAATCGATTAATTAATATATTCGATATATTAAACGAAATTAGATTTCGACGCGGAATTAAAATTAGATTTTAATTCGGGCAAATGAGTTAATTTAGAATTAATTCGTTAGCGACGTGTATAGTGATTTCGCTAGGCGTAATCATTTAATTACGACGCAATGGAAAATTCGTTAATTTGGAATTAGCAAACCCGAGCCTGAGATTGTTTGCGAACGCATTAGCATTTCAAATTCGAGTGCGGCACGCAAGTCAAATCAATTGTCAAATCATTAGTCACATCAAGCGTCAAATCGCTAGTCACTTCAGCGTCAAATCGCTAATCACTTGTCGCTTTGAGTGATGTGACTTGACAGCTTGATTGACTTGATGTAAGTTGATGTTTGAGTGTGTTACACTCAAGTGTGATTAAATGAAAATGACTTATACCATTTTATTTGATTTTTTGGTATATCATTCATTAACTTGTTTTTGGAAAACATTACAACTCTCTCTCTCTCTCCATTCTCTCTTCTTCCTCACGCCCATGGGCTGAAACTTTCTGGTTTCTGGTTTGCAGAAAATTATGAGAAGGGAAGCCAAAGTGCTTGGTTTTTGTGGCAAAAATCAAGAGAGCTAGCACTCCGAGAGACATGCGAAGGTGATAGGGAAGTCCACCCATGAGCCGGGAATCATTTGACGAAGCTTGGAGCTCACCCATGGCCGAATTTGGAGGAGGCAGTAGCAGCTCACAGGAGGCATGTACCAGTCCACTGCCGAGTAGAAAGTTGAATTTTTGTTGCCTCTCGCGTCACTCAACCGATCGATTTGAGTATTCTGCAACTCCTCGTATGTATTCACATGTGTTTCATGCTTGATTATTGATCCTTGGGACCTTAGTAAACTCCAACACGATGACCGTATTTATTGTCAACATATCCAGAGATCTCTTGGGTCACTTCCCAAAGATTCACCAATGACATTTGACACAAATAGAATTAATCTTGGATTAATTATGAGAGGGAAAATTAATCTGGGATAATTACGTCAAGAATTTATCTGGGATTAAATTCATCTATAAGAGAGAACGCGATTAATTTGGAATTA